>CM065398.1:582500-612500 GCA_033060915.1 Euryodendron excelsum
CTCATAGTCCTCTCTTGGTAGATCATGGTCCTTGCTCTCTTTAAGGTCAGTCCTGTCTCTTTCGTCTATCTTCACTCTTCACTTTCTTGCTTCTCCTTTTTCCTCTAATCTATGTATAATTATATATTGTGTATATATGCGCGCGCACGCGCACGCACCCTCATACGAACTCTAACTCCAATTTCGGGGTTGAGTAACTCTGCTTATACGTACCTGAAATCAATGTGATGTGTATGTGTTTACATGGTATGATATGAATGAATGTCAAAGCCAACTCCCAATTCATGTATATTGGGATGGCGATTTCCATTCCATTCCATTCCTGTGTCATTTTGTTGCTTTTTATTCTAATTACCGGTTAGCATGTAGGTAAACTGACCTTTGAATTCGGCTCATCCTGAAAAAACATGCTTATTGTTGTCAGAACATTGAATAATGCTAGATGTAGATTTGATTTTATTGATGAAACGATGGTAATACGATATGTTTCTTGTGTGGGTATTTTTTGTTAAGTTCCAAAATTGGAAATCCTTCTAGTTGGGATAACCTACCCTGAGCACCCTCCATATAGGAATGCTCAGAATATTAAATATACTTATGCTATTAATCACTTTCTTGATAACATTATTTCCTTTTCAAAAAACTGTCATTATTTACTTTTCCTTTCTTTGCAATTTGTAGGTTTAGGCCAAGGTGATATGTTTGTTCTGGTGTTGATTGCAATAACAAACTGGAATCTCTGATTTTTTTTTTTTTTTGTCTCACAGTCCACTTGGAAAACTGACGAAGTCAATCAAGGAGATAATATATCAGTGGGCTGCAAAAATGAATTTTCTTAATGTTTGTTGCTCTTTCTTACTAATTGGACCTTTTGAATGTGGTCTTTAAAAGCTGTTTGGAATTAGTAAGTCAAAAGATGATTCTACCCAGTGAGAATCTACTAATCTCTCACCAGTCCTATGTCATTTTGCAGATATCATAGAAAATGCCCTCCAAAACTGCACAAATTTGTCGTGTAAGTTCACATCCTGAAGTTTATGAACCATGTGATGATTCATTTGCATTGGTTGATGCGCTCCTAGCTGATCGAAGTAACTTGTTAGATCATGGTCCAAGACTGTGCATGGAAGTCGGTTGTGGTAGTGGGTATGTTATTACTTCTCTAGCTCTTATGCTTGGTCAGGAGAACTATGGAGCCTACTATATTGCCACCGACATCAACCCTCATGCAGTGAGGGTGACCAGTGAGACACTGCAAGCACATGGGGTTCAAGCAGAGTTGATAACTACCAACATTGCATCAGGAATAGAGAAGAGGCTGGCAGGATTGGTGGATGTGATGGTTGTGAATCCACCTTATGTGCCAACACCTGAAGAGGAAGTGGGTTGTGATGGGATTGCTTCAGCTTGGGCTGGAGGGGAGAATGGTCGGAGTGTTATTGATAAGATATTGCCTATTGCTGACAAACTCTTGTCTGACAGGGGCTGGTTGTACATGGTTACTCTTACAGCAAACAATCCTTCAGAAATTTGCCTTCAAATGAGAGAGAAGGGTTATGCTTCTAGAATTGTTGTGCAGAGATCAACAGAAGAGGAGAGTCTGCATGTTATTAAGTTTTGGCGAGATTTTGATAACCAATTGGAGGCAAATCAAATGAAGACAGTGAGCAAAACGGTCCCTGCAAAGGTCATTGAATGTCTACTTTCACAATTTCCTGGATCAACATTCAGGAGAAATGGCAGCAGTAATAGTAGCTGATTTATTACAAGGTAAAGAGGGTTTTCTTCATTCTGAAAATGTGGCTGTGTTCTTCTTCAATTTCCATATCATTTCTGAGTTTAGGACATGGAATTTATGTGAAATGTTGTAGCCACATGCAACTCATCTGATGTCTTTTCTTGGGACTTGATGCATGTACAGCCAGCTCATTCCTTGGTAAAACCTTCATTTTTTATGCTTCTTGACTAGATTGGAAGAATTCTGCTTCATTGAGAAAATTCTATGACTAAGAAATGGCTCATTAAGGTTCTCTAGTCATGCAATATATAAAATGAGTATGGTGAAAGGTGCACTTTTACTATGCCTCACCTGTAAGTTGTATGTTTTTTTTTTTAGCTTCATACCATTTTAGTGCAACTTGGTCTTGATGGCGGCCTCATGGAAAAGGACTTAGAACAAGCTTTTAAAACACTTGGGCCCGTATTATAGCTCAAATCTACAAAATGAAAAATTCTCGAGGTAAACGTAATAAAACAGGAGAAACGATACTATTTATTGATGATGTGGCAAATAAGTTAAAGTAAACCCAATACAAGACTTTACTCAAGCTGCAAATACAGGCTCTATGTGATTTATCTACATGGCATGTTGCAATTCATGTAGGGTTCAGTAGGTCAGGTGTATATTATGCAGGGTAGGAATGTGACAGTTTGCTATGCATATGCGAGTGTCAGTCAATTTGTGTTTGAGTGAGCTAAGGGTTGTTTAGGCAGCTGAATTGCTGAGTTAGAGATGAGATGAGGTTACGTCTTTTAACATGTGATGGAGTCGCTGTAGTTAATGGCTTTGGCTTTCGGTGGAGATGGTAACTATGTGAAGGTGAGAGATATATTGATGGAACATGATGGTTATGATGGTCTCAATGTCACAAAACAAGTAGCTTATGTCAGTCATACCAAGGATGGTGACATCCCCAGTTGGGAAATCAAGTGGCAGGTGAGAGATGGAGGTATTGATACTATACAGTGCTGTTAGAATCGTAAGGTACTCTAAATATATCACACATTTTGTCTCATATTGTATGGCTTAGATACGTATCAGGTGTCCATATTGGCTTGAAACTTGAATTATGCAATACTTCTCACATTGTGTAGCGATTACATCCCTATTACATCTTAATTTAGCGACATTATGTGAGTTTAACCTGAGCAGCATCCTATGACTTTGATTTTGCGTTGTCATCAAACTATCAAATGACGTTAGAGAATTGTAATCAACGGATTACTATAGAAAACCAAGAGATAAGAGAGTTTTCTTCCAACATAGAGGGAAAAGAGAGATCTATGGAGAGCAAAAGAGGGATTTATTTGTGTATGAGAGTGGGTTCTAAAACCATGGCTGCTAAGTTTTAAAGCTAAGACGGGATTCTATCTTGCGCTGGGTGTGGATGGTATTCTTAGATCATCTAGGAACTGTTGGATTTGGTTTAGTCCTGAGATTCGAGCCAAGGGCTTGTTTGGACTACAACAATAAAACATTAAGGAAAGATCTTTTCTAGTTCATAGATTCAAATAATTACATATTCCTTCATTATCGGTGGCAAACCCGAAAACCCAAAGGGCTATTATTCACTCTAGTCAGGCCTAACTAAGAAAAAGCTCTTTTTAGTTTTTTTATTTTTTCTAATAAAACAAGGATTCCAAAAGTCCTCTAGCACATTTTAGGAGTATACCCTAGGATTTGGAGCTGCCATTTTAAAATATATTGAGGAATTCATCCAAAATCTTTTTACTCCTTTCAATAAAAATACAAATATTTAAGAATATTATAATCCAAATCCAATTGCGTTTGTTTCTATGTATTCACAAGTGTAGGGAAGTCAATAGATCTATCGATTTAATGACGTAGAGGCACATTTTGTTTGGACCATTGAAGGTAAAGCTTTTAGTCTTCAATTTGAGGACTTGAAAATACTTGTTTACCTCTTTGATTTATAAATTTTATCATTTATTAGATGTATATGGCTTGATACTTGATGCTTGCAGTATCTTTTCATTTTAGACAAGAATACCCACTTTTTTTTTTTTTTTATTTTTTGGGGTTGGGGGGGGGGGGGGGGGAAGGGGGGGTTAATTATAAACACATTCTTTGAACTATGATTCAGTATCACTAACCCCTCTTAAATTCTAAAACGTAACACATTGACCCCATGAACTATCACTTTATATCAATCAACCCCTTCTGTTAGCAATATATTAGCAATGGTAGAGTAGATGAAAAATAATTATGTAACTTGCACATTTTTACAAAAGTTCATTTTATCCCTAAATTTTCTTCTCTTTTTGTAGTAATTGTCTAGCAACTAAAATATTGCTTGTATTGCTCCTATATTTATATGTCATTTCAAGGAATACTTTAGTCATTAAATAATTATTATAACAAGAGAAAATCAATTTAAGTATAAAACCATCCTTTTAGGAACATGTACAGGTCACATAACAAATTTTTATCCATTTTCTTAACGGATTGCTAATAGAATGTGTTGATTGATACAAATTGGTAGTTGAGGAGGTCAATGTGTTACGTTTTAAAGTTTAGCAGGGCTTGGTGATACTAAGTCATAGTTCAGGGCGTGTGTTTATAATTAACCCTTTTTTTTTTTTTTTTAACTAAGATGAATATTTTTTAGTCTCTTTTCTTGATAAGTACATAAAAATCATATTCAACAAATACATTCCAAAAGAGGTGTCACCCCTTTATACGCAGGATGTTTCATCCACAAAATTAAGATCCTCTATAAAATCTATTAAAGAAAGAGTGGATTCTCAGAACTCTTTAGACAACCAAAAATGAAATGTGTGTGGCAAAATTGATTTCAATCCAGTGTTACCAAGAAACACTAGTATCCCAGCGATTTATGTTTTGGAGTGCTTGTTCCGAAACATAATACACTTTCATTTCAAGACTGTTGATTTAGCCATCCAAGTTGATCCCAAAATTTTTTTTATTTATTTCCTTAAGGTTGCTTGAGGAATAAAAATTCAAACATAATGAACAAAATCTAGGGAGAATTGAGTTTTGGTAGGACAAGATGGTAAAAAAGGGGCCATTCTGCTCCTAGAAATTTGGTTTTATATTATTAATTTTAAAAAATGTGGACTATATTTATTGCATGTCTAATGGGTAAAAGTAAATTGTTCTATAAGCACCTTAAATCATACAAGTCTGTTTGTATCGTATCACATTTTAACGTATGTGTATGTACTACATTTCCGTTCCCTATTAGTTATACTTACCGAAACGATCCGTGTTCCATGTAACAATTTCAGGCTATATATTGGCAAAACAGTTTCTTCAAATGTTCTCTGGTTCCTTTTTCTCCAAATGCACCACATGACACATATAGGAGCCACTATCCAAGCCTTCTTTATATTACTCATCCTACACCCCTTATGCCATGACATGTGGAAAAATAAAGCAGTACTTGGCATGACCCAATGAACAGTAAATATAGAAAGAAGTAGGATTCACAGCCACTGTACGTCACAGTGGATAAGAAAATGATCCACCGACGACTCAGTTTTACGACACATGCATAACCAAATAGGAAAAATCTTACGTTCCTTTCCCAAATTAGCAACAGTGAGGATGGAGTCCAAGGCTGCTGTCCAGATGAAAAAGCAACCATGAACTGGGCCCCCACTTTCCAAATGTGCTTCCAGGGAAGGATCCATTAGACATGCCAACAAAAATATTATAATAGGACTCAATCAAGAATTTCCCTTTTGTTTCCTTGCTACAACATTCTATGTTCCTTCCTTGGAGAAGCTAAACTTTATATAATATATAAAAAAAGGCAAATACTAATCCTTTGCCTCTAATTCTGAATCTTGAACTCCCCAAACAAAAGTAGGCTCCTAGGAGCTCCTGTTCAAAAAGCCTCATACAAGGCAACATCCACACACCATAAATCCTGCCAAAACTTCAATGTTGAAGTCCAGCCAATCCTTTCTGATATCCTCCCACAAACCGACCCCATAGGATCTCCTAACATCCTTGGAAGTCTACCCCCATCCTTTCAACCGTATTTCCATAGCATCACAATTTCCCACATACGGCCTAATTTCGTAGCATACCTCAAAGCCATTTATTTCCCCAAAAAAAAGCTTTATTGAAGGAGTAGAACTAGTGGATGCATAACCTCCTTCCTTCAAAGGTGAGCAAACTCTATCCCAGGATTTACAGCACTGGTTACTCCTGTTGAGAGAAAAGAGAACTCTTTTCATTCAATTAAAAAAAAAAAAAAATTCTGTTGAAATAAAATAGCACAGCCCTAGATATAAGTAGCTAAAGAAGTTACTTCATAGTGAAGTACCTAGGAAGAAAAATACGAAAATATCAAGAGGACGACAAGTGGCAAACATGCAGCCACTTAATAAAAGCCAGCTGACACATGGCTTACATGCAACCATTCAATGACAAGGATGTGACACATGGCTTTACATGATGCATCCACATGTTGACATGTGTCTTACATGCATCCAATAGTTGAAGAACCACCTCCAAGGAGGTTACCTTACAGCTAAGAAAACTAACAAAATAAACTTAATGACTAAAATCCTAAAATAACCATAACCTAATCCAAAAAGGATAGAAATTCAACCTTTTAAGTTTTTTTTTTCTCTTTCTTGAAAATAGAAATTCATATGTTTCCACCAAAAAATATTTGAGAACTTTGCTACATCGATTCCCCTCCGCTTCGAAAAACTTGACTCTGTCGAGTTTGGGTCTGGACCTAGAATGCCTTCTGATCAAATTTGCTGTAGAAGATAAATTCTGGCCTTTTTCTTTAACTTTATATCTGGTAGTGCCTTTGTTGGCTCAAGAGTAATTTTCCTTTTTCCAACTTGAAAGGCCTATGTACTTACTACAGGGGCGGCGGCAGGTGTTAACTTGTGGGGTCAGATGACCCCATCAAAACTTTTGAAAGTAACAATAAAAAAAAAATTTGTTATAAATTTTTTTGAAAATCTATTGCTTGACCCCATTAGCCTACTGCTTGACCCCATTAACCAACGTCTCTCTCTCTCTTGCTGTCTCTCCTTTTTATTCCTTTCCTGGTTTGCAGCTTTCCTTTTTTTTTTAATTCCTTTGCTGGTTTTATGTCCATTTCTAAAAATTAGCTTATTTGTTTTTTTTAAAAGGAAAATACTATTTTTGTAGAACATGTGTACAAAAACTCTCACCAAAATGATATAACAGTTACATTTTTATAATTAAGAACCTTTATAATGGGTGTTTTATTTTAAAATGAAAGACTCTCATTCAACCACATTTATACAAAAATTATTTATAAATTTTCTAGTTATATAGCATCGCCCTTCTTGTAATAGTGTGACACTAGTTTGTAAATCCAGCTATAAAACAATCATTCTTCTTTCCTCAGCTTATCATTCACGTCGATGTATGCTAGATGCACTAATTTGATTTTCTTCACTTAGGTTTCATATTTGAACTGTAAATCATTTAAATCAACTTTTATTTCTATGCATATTGAAAAAAAAATTGAATGTAAATCTATGTCTCAAAGTTTAGTAATTTTGAGATGTAATTTATTTCATAATTTTTTTTGGAATCAGTTAAAAAGCTAGCTTTTCTAAATTCATTGTAGTATAACAGTTTATCATTGATAAAATCTTTAAATACAGGACCTATTTGATAGTACCTCAACAATAAAATTCATAAAAAAATCTACTACGTAACCAAATGTGGGATGAGTAATTGTTTGATGACATACATTGGGAAGAACATATTCAATAATACCAATAATGATATTATTATGGAATAATTTCAAAACATGAAAACTCATTGAGGGAAATTATAAAAGAGTCTTGCTAATATGTGCGCTTAGGGTACGTGTTAAACATGCTTTATTTGATTGTACAACGTGTTAGAACTTGTGAATCTCACTTTGTGCAACTAGACAAAGCATACTTAATATGCGCTCATATGTCAATGTTTGCCATTGTAAAAATACATATATTTTTACATTTTTGTCGAAAATAATAGTACCAATGTATTATGATTTTATTTTATTTATAAATTTAGAACTAATGTTATATTTTTTGCTTGACCCATCAACAATAATTTCTGGAGCCGCCACTGACTTACTACTTGCCTTCCCATTGTGCATCACATCATTGTCATAGAGCCACAGTCGACCTAAAAGAATGTGACACTTTCAATGGCAAAACATCACACAAGACTGTGTCCTTATATGCCTTGCCAAGTGAGTAGGTGACTAGGCATTGCTTGTATATTTGAAGAGAGGTGTTATTCACCCAAGCAACCTTGTAAGGTTTTGGATGTGGTTCAACTTACAACCCAAGTTTCTTTGCTGCCTCTTCAGATACCATATTTGTACAACTACCTCCATCTATTATTAGTGTGCAAAGCTGACCATTGCATTGAATCCTTGTTTGGAAAATGTTCTTTCGTAACCAAGCATCACCCTTTTCATTCTTGGTTGTGTGCGATAACTTACATAGGAATATTGAGCATTGAATGTTGTCTTGTGCTTTGTCATCATCAACCGATGTTAAGGCTTTAAGCTCAAATTGAAGACTAAAACCAATTGCGTTTGTTTCTATGTATTCACAAGTATAGGGAAGCTAATAGATCTATCAATTTAAAGACTTAGAGGCACATTTCATTTGGACCATTGAAGGTAAGCTTTTAGTCTTCAATTTGAAGATTTGAAAACACTTGTTTACCTCTGTGATGCATAAGGTTTATCATTTATTAGTTGTATATAGTTCGATACTTGGTTCTTGCAATATTTCTTCATTTTACACTAGAATACCCACTTTTTTTTGTACTCAGGATGGATATTTTTAGTGTCTCTTTTCTTGATAAGTACATAAAAATCATATTAAACAAATACATTGCAACAGGGGTGTCACCCCTGTGTACGCGGGATGTTTCATCCACAAAATTAAGATTGTCTATAAAATCTATTAGAGAAAGAGAGGATTCTCAGAACTCTTCAGACAACCAAAAATGAAATGTATGCGACAAAATTGATTTCAATCTAGTGTTACGAGGAAACACTAGTACCCTAGTGATGTACGTTTTGGAGTGCTCGTTCCGAAACATAGTACACTTTCGTTCCAAGATGGTGAATTTAGCCATCCAAGTCGATCCCAATTTTTTATTTATTTATTTCCTTAAGGTTTCATAAGGCATAAAAATCAAATATAATGAACAGAATCTAGGGAGAATTGAATTTTCGTAGGACAAGATGTTAAAAAAATGGGCCATTCTGCTCCTAGAAATTTGGTTTTATATTACTAATTTAAAAAAAATGTGGACTATATTTATTGCATGTCTAATGGGTAAAAGTAAATTGCTCTATAAGTACCTTAAATTCCATACTAGTCTGCGTTTATCGTATCACAGTTTAAAGCATGTGTACATACTATGTTTCCATTCCCATATTAGTTATACTTACCGAAACGATCTGTGTTCCATGTAATAATTTCAGGCTATATGGTTCTAGATCGGACCCACCCTCTCCCTTTTCACCACTTCATAACGGACAGGACTCCTAAAATCATCCCACTTGGCATGAATCCCTTTCCACAACCCCACTCCATGAGACACCTCCCCTTTCATTGAAAGCCAGTCTCCCCAAGAGTTTCATACTTCGTCTTCATAACTTGTGATATCCATGCATTCATTTGAAGCATTTACTTTAACTATGTGTGGATTAGCCTAAGCAAGGTGCTTAAGTGACATGATTTAATGCTAATCATCTTCTTGTATTTTTGTTTGTAAATAAGCATGATTAAGTAACTTAAGAGGGGATTAATTAGTGTTAATCAAGTGATTAAGTTTACCTACCTAGTCATCGAGGTGCTTGCTAGAGTGACTTGTAGGTGTGATGTCTAGGTGGGTGCTTCAACAACAAAGTGTATATGTGTGTGACACATGCGATGTTAGTCATAGAAAATATATGTATAATTGTTGGACGAAAACAAGAGAGAAGAGAGAGAAGAGAGGAACTTGTGTAGGGATTGAGAAGCTTGTGTATAAACTGTGTTTTCTAAGAGAGAAAGTGAGAGAAAAAGAGGGAGAAAATGAGAGAAAAGAGGATAAAAGAAGGAAGTAGAGGGGAAATTTGCATAGAGTTGATTTAAGGTAAGAATATTAACTTCTTATCTTATATAAGTCATCTATTGTAAGAAACATCTCTAAGCTTCATGAAAATAAGTAGAGAAATTACATGAACTCCAAATAGGGTAGAGATATGTTAAATAATTTAATAGAGATGGACTTGCACGTTTAAAGCCTTGTTTTCTTCTTGTGATTGGATTAAGATTATTTATTTATGTAATAAGTATTTACGATTCAATTTTAATGTTACTAAGTAGTAATTCGAAAGATGATAGGACAGCTACGGCGGTTGGATTGATGTGGGAACTGAATAAATGAGAAAAAAGAAGTTGAACGAGTTTAGGGCTCAATTCGGATTCAGTTAGTCAGCACTGACATACTTTAGTAAAATGATCATAACTCTCTCTACGAAACTTGGAAGCTTGCCCTGTTTGATACATTAGAAACTAGACTCGTATATTTTTCCATTGGTATAGGGCTCGTAGTTCAGATCATTGCAGATTAATACATGTTTCTGTTTGAAGTTGGCCTAAAAGTGCTGACTGCAACGCTGTTTTTCAAAAAATTGTGTTCATGTTCCAATGGGTGTATCTCCTTCATCTGAACTTCGTCTTAGACCTGTGACCTATCAATTTAGAACTCCTTAAGTCTACTTTCGAATGACATCAAAACTGTGTACCTATGTCATTTTTGTTGTTCTTGTGAAACCTGATTTTCAATAACATATCATCATAAATTCATCCTTAATTTACTTTTAAGTCCTATTTTATTTTATATACTATATGAGCATGAGATTACAAGATCTTAAACCTTGGAATGAATTATGAGCTGTGCATAAACATGCATTTGCAATAATGTATAATTGTGAAAAGTAGTGTGATTGTGAATTAACTCGGATCACATTTAAGCATCCATTTAAATGCACAAACATGTGAATATACTCATTTGCATCATATGATTTGGCTTGTGTTAGGTCCAGAGAGTCCTAAGCCCACTTTAGCTCCATTTAATGGTTAGGCAGAGATCTAGGATTAGATGGCGATTAGTTTGAGTGGGTATATGGAATTATATAAAATGAAAACTAAACTATTCTGTAGTTAGGAAACTTTTGTTATTTTAATTTGCTATGGAATGACCTTTATATACCAGAGTTCGCTTTTGTGTTAAATAATTTTGATTATAGGATCAACTATGTTTCTTAAATGCGATGTTGGATTCATGCTACAAAAGCCTTGCTTTGCCTGGCTTCCGAGCCTTATAGGGAAGTGGATGCCTTGATTCTAGGTTTGATGGGAAAGTGTATTCCTTACTTTCAGGCCTCGTATGAAAGTGTCCCTACCATTGAGAATATTAAATGGCCGCCCTTGAGTCCTCCAACTTCAGTAGTTGAGCTGCTTATATGGGAACAGTAATATCATAACTTGGTCAGAGGTTAATCACCTTGGCTATGGTTCATTGACAGGATTGGTGAACAGTGGAGGAATTATTAGTCACAGATTTACCGGCTTCTGTGGTGGCAAAGAAGTTGAACTTTTGAAGCAAGATATACGAGTCTGGAATAGAGAGGAGTTTGGCAATGTGAGCACTAGGAAGGAAAGGACCCTTCAAACAATCAGAGACCTGGATAAAAAAGAAGGCAGAGTAGACTTTTGCTAGAGGAGACCCTTCTTCGGGAAGAAGCTAAAGGAGAGCTAGGGAGCCTGGAGCTAATGGAGGAGATTAGGTGGAGGCAGAAGGCAAGATCCTTATAGCTTAAGGAGGGGGATCGAAACACGAAAATTTTCCACAATGGCTAATAGTTAAAAGAAATAATCATATTAGCTGCTTGCTTGTGAATGGATAGACAGGAGAGCAAGGGAAAGAGGCAGTGGTTCACTTTTATGAGCAGTTGTATTCGGATACTAAGGGAAAGAGACCTAGGCTGAGTTTTGTATAACTTCGAAGGTAAAGGGGCAAATTTAGAACTTTGCTTTACTTGGGAAGAGATTATAGCTACCGTAAAGGATGGTTATGGGGATAGAGCCCCAGGTTCCAATGATTTTGCTGTGGTGCTCCTCTCATAGGGATGGCATATCTTTTGTGAGGATGTGATGACTTTGATGCATAACTTCTATGAGTAATTCAGAATGAGTCAAGATACGGTTGAAATACTCTATTCATCAAATCTAAAATAGAACTGAGGCATCAGTCAATCCGAAGGGCATACTAGATTTCAGAATGTCCATATTTGGTACGGAAGGCCATCTTCGAAAAATCACTTATCTTTTACCTTCAGTTGATGATATCCTGATCTAAGATTAATCCTAGAAAATACTCTAGCCCCCTATAACTGATCAAACAGATCATCAATACGAGGTAAAAGTTATTTGTCGCGTATTGTTACCTCTTTTTTAAAAAAAGTTTAGAACTTGCCACACTTCGGATACTTGGAAGCCAAGATGTTATAATAAACTAAATATAAAATTGGAGCAATGATACACGGTACGTATCAAGATTTCACAACACTCATGCTATGGAAGATAAACTGGGAGGCATATGTAAAGGCAACCATTGTGGGTGACTGAAATGGACTAGGTGGAATTTACTAAGTGGAGCAGATAGACATGATAACTATTGGTTTTAGGTGCAATCAACTTCAGGCATTGAATAAAGGCATGCTAATGAATAAATCAAAAATAAGAAAGGGAGGAGAGACGAAAGAGGCGAGAAGGAGAGCATAGGTTAGGTTTGACTTAGCCTACGTATGGATTGACTTGTGATTCTCTAATGCAACCACAATGTCTTAGAGATGTAAACATAACTCCAGCTTTAACTCTTTGAGTTAATATTAACATCATATATGTTCCATGCATCCAATGCCCTATGATTGGTCAGGGGAATAATGTTGCAAATGTTATTGATTTTGTGATTGGATTTGTAATATCTGTGAACTAAACTCGAAATTGTCACTCTATTGCCACATCATTTCATATCTTCATATGCCCAAGCCCAATTCATCATACTGAGGGTCCTCGCAGCTTTGAAGTATGAGGGAATTGTGTGAGGGTGAGTTACAAAATTTGACTTGGAGATGTAAAAGTTGGAAAACTATACATGCACATGTGTGCAAGCATACATACACACTTTGGAAAGAGAGCTATTGGCTTGCAAGCTCATTGAGGGAGTCCTGGGAAAAGAATCAATTAAGTACAGGTGGAGGAAATTAAAGATGAGTTTTTGAAGGGAATAAGTGAGTGACACTAGAAAAGCAAAAAAAAAAAAAAAAAAAAGATATAGGATTTAAATGTTGTACTACCTTGACATTTGAAAACAAAACTTTCTGACACCAATGAATGGTGGAATTGGGCAATGATGAAGTGTAGCGACACATATGTAGAAACTATGTTTATCATTCCAGTCCTGTCTGTTTCTCGTCATTGCAAAGAGTTGGTGTTGTTTTCTATTTTTATTGTGAGCAAAAGCTGCTGAAATTAAGAGAAGAACCAATTCAAATTTCAAAATTAAGGAGAAAGAAAATGCGAAATTACAAGGTTTTGACTTATTTTTTAGCAGCTCTAAATGCGAAGTTATGCAGTTGACTTAGATTTTTTAGCAGCTCTTCTGCTGCTTCCAATTTCGGACAGTTTTTTCATCAGTAGAAAGACCAAGTATGAATCATAAATTCTTAAAGATTTGATTGGTGATTTTATTTTTATTTCAAACCAAATATCTTTTATAATGATGTTGTAATTGTAATTTAAAAATGTAAGTTTGCTTGAATGTTTAAATTGCTTGCATCAAAGAAGCAACAAATATTCCTGAGTGCTACATTTGAGCATGAATGGGGCTGCTGTGCTAAGCTTAACTTTTTTAACCTATTAGTGTGATCTTCTCCAATGTGCAGAAACTGTTATCGTGCAGTTCATATCTACATTCTAATATGCACACACGCACACACACGCAAACAATTGATTCACAGTTAGCAGTTTCTCTTATACTCCATGAGATCTTTAGATTAATCATGATTCCTACAGTCAATGAATGCCCCAGACATGTCTAGTGTGGATAACCTCAGGTTCTGTTGAGGAAGCTACTTGAAAATTAGCAGGCAGAAAGCGTGATAGGGCCAATGGCGTAATTTTTGTCTCATTTTCTCTTTCTTGTATTTTTAAAAAATGGAATTATACTAAAGTAATTGTTTCAGCAATTGAGAGTTTTGAGACAGACGATGAATAATTCTCTCTTCATATCTACCTGTGTGACACTCACCTTGGTTAGTTTTCATTTTGTTAAGATTCTCCTCCCTCAGATGAATTCCTTAGCCCTCAGATTTTACAGGTATAATATGGTAGATGCCTTTCATGTATCCAAGATCCGACTCAATAAGTGGTTTGATATCTACAATGCAAATCCTCCTTTCTGAATCAAGTGGCTTTTGGTGTGCCCTAGGACTCTGGTAAGTGTAGCCTCATTGTTAAGGGATGATGATGCTGCACATCAATAGCAGGTCTGGTAGTCCATACATATTTCAGGTGGCTTTTCAATCTTATTAAATATCAGTTTGCCCTAGCTAGTATCCTTACTGTTAAACATGATGTAAGTTCCAAGTATATATTGGACCTCATTTCAGATGATGAAACTCCTTGAGTCAAGTAGTTCCATGATTTATCAAAAGAACCAGAGTTTTATGACAAAGAGCCATGGAAGTGCAATAGTGAACTTCTCAAATGCTTGAAACTCTTATGACTCATAAGCGTTGGTGCTTAAGTCCCCATAGATATACAAATATATATATATATATATATATGATGTGTAACACTTGATCTGAATCTCCAAATCAACGAATTGGATGTTAGTCCTTAATTCATACAGAGCCTCGCAAAAACCTCTGAGTTTGCTTGTAATGCGTGGAGTCGTCTTTGTGGTTGTATATTGGGGGATAGACGACAAATAAAAATGTAGCTTTTTATTTATTTATTTGGTTCAGCATATGACAAGCAGCAGCATGGGATGGATGGATGGATGGATGAAGTGGGCTATAAAGTTAACAAGATGTCGCTGCATCATGCATGCAGTGAGAGAATTAGAGAGCTCCTCCATGCCATTGACTGTGCCTGCTTCTGCCTGGACAGCAAGGGATTTGAATGAATGAAGAGAGAGTGGGGAAGAGAAAAAACATACCTTGCATGTGTGTCCCTTTTACCTTGTGGCAATCACGCTTGTCGGTCCTCCTATGAACAGAGCCACTGGCCTGGCCCCATTGTTAATTCTTTGTACAAAATATGCTCTATAGAAAGAAGGAATTATGTATCTTCATTGAGAGAGAGAGAGAGAGAGAGAGAGAGAGAGAGAGAGAGAGAGAGAGAGAGAGAGACCTTGTAAATGTGAAGTTTTCTGAAGAATAAATGAGTGGTTTTGAAGGAGTCTAATAATTAACGTGTGGGGGTCTTTCTGGTCTTGTGACTATTAAGTGAATGCGATTATATGAAAGCATTTGATGGTAGTGACTGCCAGCCCAAACAGCAGGGGATGTGAATTGTTGGCGAAACTTCCTCCCAACTCCTCTTCCTCCATCCACTGAATAATAGTAAATACTCTGGCTGCAGGCACGGATAACTGTGGGGCCAAACTCACCCTCAGATTTGATACCAGTCATGGTTACTAATTAATGACTTATCAATGATGAATGCGATGATATATGGCAGCAACACAGTAATAATATTAACAATAATAATAATAATAATAATAATAATAGTAATAATAATAATAATGGAGATGCTAGCCTGTGCTTTAAGGGTGTGGTAAAGTGTGAAAAAACAGACTTGCACTTTGTGAAACTCAATAATGCACACTTGTTAGCAAGACTTATTGTAGAAATATCTCAAATATACTGATGATTATAGGTCTAGTCACACCAACTAGGAGGACTACCTCTCCGGTCACTACAAGCTGGGATGAACGTGGCAAGCTTGACGGCCTTCCCCGTCTGCTAGGTTTGCCCTTCAGGGAACTCGTCGACAGTTGGAGGCTTGAGATCCCATTTGCAATCCTCTTAACGTGTCTTTATCCATAAACGGTCAACCAAGATTCAAGAAATCAAAATCAATTCAAATCACCTCCGAGATTGGGGGCAATCAATCACACCAAAATCATCGTGCCAACCCGCTATAAGTACTGGATCCAGCTCCATAAAAAGATACACCATTATTCATTATTCAAGTTATCATTCCAAACCTTCTGATTGTGCTACTTAGTATTAGATAATATTAGGCCGACATTCCATCGGTGCTTAGTACTGTCAGTTTGCCCCTTGTTCCTTGCAGGCTCTGAGTACTGATTGAGAGAAGACCTATAAGTTTACTGCATCTGTAGTTGGCGTTGTTTGTGAGAATTGTTTAGCTTTTGTGTTCATGGTCGACACTAGATTAATGGCTTAGAACCCAAACCAAGGGGCTGTCACAGCCCAAGGAGAAGGCCAAGACACTAACAGGATCGTGGCCTTGGAACAACAAGTTGTCGCCCTAGCCATGAGGTTACAACAATTGATAAGACAGAACTAGGAGTTGATGCAGTGGATTTGGCTGACACTGCCCGCCTCTCCTTTTAATCGCGACAATGGGAGTCGTAACAAAGATGATGACCCCTAACATTCAGAACCCATTGACGAAGTCCAAAGCCACTTGGCAGACCGATGTTGTCGCTCGCCCGACAGGCGAATCATGTCCGTGACGTGACGGAAGGAGTCGGAGAGATGATGGACGCCTCTAACCTCTGGGACGACCAACTTAGAATTATGGAAGCCCAACTAGTTGGAGTGATGGAAGCCGTTTGCACAAAGAACCCTGCCATAATAGAGGACTTGGTCTACCGTACTGACCTGCTGTTCTCTCAACAGGTGATGGAGTGATCCCTCCCCCCAAAGTTCAAAATGCCTACACTTGAGATATTCGACAGGCATAAAGACCCACTAGACCACCTAAAAACGCACAAAGCTTTGATGCACCTCTAGGCAGTACCAGACGAGATCATGTGCTGAGCATTTTCCATCACCCTCAAAGGATCGGCTCGGATTTGGTTTAACAAATTGAAACCAGGACCCATCACCTCATTCGTCTGGCTAAGCAAGCTGTTTGTGGGTCACCTCATTAGCGCCAAAGGCAGCGTCGCCCTGCAACGTGTTTGCTAAATGTGAAACAACAGAAGGAAGAATATTTCTGAGACTAAGTTGCCTGGTTCAACAAGGAGACATTGCAAGTGGACGACCTCGATGACAAGGTGGCCATGATGACATTCATAAGTGGGGTAGGTCCCATAAGTTCCTCTTCTCCCTCTCTAAGGAGCTACCGGAGAACATGGCAAAGCTAATGCTCCAAGTTCAAAAGCATATGAACGCTGAGGATGCCCTCAACGCTAGGTTTGACAGAGTGAAGGGGGACGAGGAGCGTGTCGATAAGAAAAGAGGACGGTTGAGACAAATACCGATGACAGGAGCTCTAAGGCGCCTCGAGCAACCAGCCAGCCTGTGGCCAGGCAGAGGCCTCCAGAAGGAGATTAAAAAACTACACCCCTCTCAATGCACCCTTGCAACAAGTAATGTACCAGGTCCGATTCGATTCGACCCGACCCTCAGATGGCTCGCAAAAATGAAGTTTGCTTTAGGGAAGAGGGACCAAACCAAATACTGCCACTTCCACAGTGATCACAACCACGTTACTAAGGATTGTGTGGACCTGAGGCAGCAGCTCAAGGGATTTGTGAAGAGGGAAAAATTGGGTCAGTTCGTGGCAGGTAGGCCTCGCACAAACCAGCAACAGCAACTGCCGAGTCCTAGAAGGGCAGAACCCAACCAACAGCTGATCGGGGAGATCCAAGTTATAACCAGAGCAAGATGCCACAAGAAGCGACGACCGTAATCTTCTTCGAGGACAAAGATGCGGTGGGTCTTCACCAGCCACATGATGACCCCCTGGTGGTAACCATGGTGGTAGCAAACTTTGCAACCAGGAGGGTCCTGGTTGATAGTGGTAGCTTAGCCAATATACGTTTTACCCGGGCCTTTGATCAGATGGAAATCGATCGAGAGAAGCTCTAGCCCATGCACTTGCCCTTGATCGGGTTCATAGGGATAAGGTAGTCCTGCTTGGGTCCATTGACCTACCGATAATAGTGGGAATGGCCCCTAGCATATTACCATGATGGTAAATTTCTTGGTCGTTGACTGCCCATCGGCTTACAACGTCATATTGGGGCGGACATCCTTTAACCAGTTCAGGGCGGTCACTTCTATCTACCATCTCATGATGAAGTTACCTAATTGATCGGGGGGTCAAAGAACTTTGGGGGAATTAGCCTACGATACGAGAATGCTATGTGGCTTTCCTCAAAGAAAGCAAATCACAGAAAGCCATGGTGATTGACGAGCTCGATGTCTAGGATGAGGAAGACTTTATACAGGGAGAACCAATGGAGGATTTGGTTGAAATACAGATCGTGGAGGGACAGCCCGACAAGATGACGAAGATCAGTTCTGCCCTCGATGCTGAGCTAGAAGGTACCCTGACCTCATTTTTTAGAAAGAATGTTGACGTTTTTGTCTAGACTTATGAAGATATGCCAAGCTTTGACCCAAAGATGATATCCTACGACCTCAACATCAGTCAGGCCTATCGCCCTGTTAGTAGGCATGTTAATTGGGCCGGCCCAACTTGACCCAGGTCGTGGCCCACTGGGCTCAGGCCGGGCTTTGCAGGCTCTCGCCAAATTTCGAGTCAGGTTGCGCGGGCCAAAATTGAGAATGCTTGGCCCAAGCCCAAGCCCAAACCCAAGTCCAAGCCAAGCGCACAACCCTAAGGGTGGGCTCGGGCTTGGGCCTTGGGCTTGGGTTTCGGGCTTTAGCTTTTGGGGGGGCTTGACGGCTTTTGGGCGGGCTTGATCAAAAATTTTTTTCAATTTTAATTTTTTAAATTAGTAATTAATAAGTAGTCATTACTAATATTTAAAACTAAATTAGAGAACTAGTCAACATATGAAAAGTATACAAAAAAATATAAATGATTATACTTATAAAGTATTGATTGATGTAAACTTATATAAACTATTGAATAAATAAGATATACATTTTTAATTAGTAATTGATAATCAATAATAATTCAACTAAGTTAGAGACTGAGTCAAATTTATAAATATTATACAAAAATATATAAATGATTAAACGATTAAACTTATAAAGTATTGATTAATATAAATATATATAAACTATTAATTATATAAAAATATACTATTATTTATAAATTTATAATTTGGGTAGGCTTTTGGGTAGGCCTAGGGTAGGGCTTTTTGGACAGGTCGGGCTTGGGCTACTAAAGGTAAGGCTCAGGCCCGCCCATAGGGGGGTCAAGCTTGAGTCGAGCTTTGGCCCCGGTAGGCTTGGGTCGGGCTTTGGGCTTATTGGGCTCGGGCGGCCCATGGGTCTTGGACCAAATTTACTTCTCTACTGGTCAAGCAAAAGAGGCAAGTTTTCGCTCTGGAGAGAAACGACGTCATTGCCGAGGAAGTGGAGAAATTACTGAAGGCAAAACTCATAAAGGAACCCCATTACCTCGACTGGTTTTCCAACGTTATCCTAGTGAAAAAGTCCAAAGGTAAGTGGTGTATGTGTGTCGATTTCACCGACTTCAACAAAGCATGCTTGAAAGACAACTTCCCCCTGCCCAGATCGATCTACTGGTTGACTCAACTGTAGGTCATGAGATGTTAAGTTTCATGAATGCATTCTTGGCATACAATTAGATCAAGATGGCAGAGCAAGACAGAGAGAACACATCCTTTGTAACAGATCGGGGGCTATACTGTTACAATGTCATGTCCTTCGGTTTAAACAACGAGGGCGAAATTTACTAGAGCCTGGTCAATAACATGTTTAAAGAGCAGATTGAGAGAAATGTCAAGGTGTACGTTGACGACATGCTAGTCAAAAGCAAGAAGAGCATGCATGACTTGGCCGACTTAGAAGAAACATTCACTGTCTTACGAGCGCACTAAATGAAGTTGAGCTAGCCAAGTGTGCTTTCGGGGTCCCCTTCGAAAAGTTTATTGGGTATATGGTCTTCAGTACGGGTATTGAAGTAAACCCTGAGAAAATCCAGGTGATCCTCAACATGCTGCCCCTGAAGACTGTGAAGGACGTCCAGAGATTAGCGGGGCAAGTGGCAGCACTTAACAAGTTTATCTCCAAGTCCACTAATAAATGTTTACCCTTTTTTAAAATTTTGAGAAAGGCTTTTGAGTGGACATAAGAATGCAAGAATGCATTTGACAAGCTGAAGAAGTATTTAAGTTCAATGCCTTTGCTCAGTCGAACGTTAACATAGGAAGAGCTATACCTCTACCTTGCTATCTCCATAACGATGGTTAGCTCAGTCTTAGTATGGGAAGAGTAAGGAGTTCAGAAACTGGTCTACTAAACTAGCCAGGCTTTAAGAGAGAGAGAGAGAGAGAGAGGAGAGAGGAGGGGGGGAGCAACGCTACGCCAAAATTGAGCAGTTGGCATTTGCTCTAGTGACATCTGCTTGCAGACTCCGATTATATTTCCAGTCCCACACTATTATGGTTTTGATAGACTAGCCATTACGGAGGGCATTGTAAAAATCAAACACGTCGAGACACCTGGTATAGTTGTTGATTGAGCTCAGGAAATTCAACGTCCATTACTAACCAAGAACGGCAATTCGCGAATAGGCCGTGGCAAACTTCCTAGTAAAGTTCACTAACCCGTAAGAGCTGGTGTAACAGGCCACAGAGGCTTAGGAACAGGCGCAACGCCCCACCGGTCCTACTTGGGTGATAAACATTGATGGCTTATCCAATAAACATGCAAGTGGAGCAGGGGTGGTGCTGACAGCCTTGGACGGAGAAAAGCTTGAGTAGGCCCTTCGCTTTGGCTTTAAGGCAACAAATAACGAAGCTAAGTACGAGGCATTACTAGTAGGCATCCATTTGGCCCACCATTTTGAAGCCGAGCATGTGTTGGCTTGCAGTAACTCTCAATTGGTCGTAGAATAGGTCAAAGGAGAATACGAGGTAAGACGAGACAGTATAAAGGCCTACTTGAACAAGGTCAAGAATTCATCTAAGGCCTTTACCAACTTTAAAGTAAGGAGAGTCCTAAGGGATGACAACACGGATGCGGGCAGGCTAGCAAGGTTGGCATCCGCAGACCTGGAAGAAACAGACTCGATTGTCATGATAGAATTCCCCCCGTTCCTGAGCATAGCAATAGTGGTCGGGATAGGCTTGGTGAAGGTGGCAGTCACCTGGGCAACCCCGATTCTAAGATACCTAACTAACGAATGACTCCTACAGAGCAAGAAGGAAGCAAGAAGGGTTCGGCTTAGCACGGGCAGGTTATACTATGATAGATGGCAGGCTTTATAAAAGAGGTTTCTCTCTACCCCTTCACCAGTGTGCGTCAGACTACGAGGTAGAGTATGTCCCGTGAGAGATACACGAATAAATATGTAGGAACCACTCAGGTGGTAGATCCTTGGCTCACAAAGCTCTTAGAATTGGATATTTCTGGCCTACCATGACTAAAGACTCGTAGGACTTTGTCAAGAAGTGCGACAAGTGGCAGAGGTTTGCCAATATTCCCAGACAACGTTCACAAGAACTTGCTCCTATCTTCAACCCTTAACCTTTCACCCAATGGGGGATTAACACCTCGCAAGGGTCAAATGAAGTTTGTAGTTGTAGCCATCGACTATTTCACCAAGTGGGTTAAGGCGGAACCATTGGCTAGAATAACCGAAGGGAAGATGATTGACTTCATTTAGAAATCAATAGTCTATAGGTTTGGCATCCTAGCCGTAGTTGTCTCAGACAACAGTAAACAGTTTGTAGGTTTGGCATCCCAGTCGACAAGGAACCTTTGAGAAGGGAAGCTTGAACCCAACTAGGAGGGACCCTACGAGGTCACGGGGTTTAACAAATTTGGTATGTACTGGTTGAAGACCATGGATGGAACCCAGCTACCTCACCCATGGAACGCCGAGCACTTGAAAAAATACCATGTTTGATGTATCCTTTCAAGAATAAGTGATTAATGATTTATCGATTATTTACAAATCTCTGGCTTATCGTTATTAAATTTCATGTTTGTATTTGCAAAAGCATAAATAAATAAACATATGAGATGGTCAGATAACGCAGGAAGTCTCTTATTCAAAGGCAAAAACACTATTACATGGAGGGTGAAACACCCCACTGAAAGACAAAAAACAGAAAACTTGTGAAAAAAGTACAAAAGGGAAAGGGCTTGACTGCATATATAGAAGTCAACCCTACTTTTGGCGCCCACAAGAATGGTGACAGATGAACACCATTGCACCTCAGTAGCGGTATGACACCAACTTGTCCAGTTGACATGAATCTCTTATATGCAACCTAGTGGACAAATCCCACCAATAGAAGCACTGGAGAAGGCATGCTTTCTAGAAAAGGACAAAATAATAGGGGTTCACAGTGGTAAATTGATGCTCCACAAGAACCATCTCCCCTTTTTCGATTCCGGCCAAGTCATGAGGGAGTGCAACTCCAACCCTGATGAAAAAATATGAGGCCATCACTAGAACAACAAGGTTTAAAAAGCCAGGACAAGCCCAAATGATGCAAGCTGAATTATGCAAAAAATTCTGCAATAAGCGATACTTTAAAGAAGAGGCGTGGTGCAATAAAGACAGAGATGATAACCTTATGAGGAGTCCTTTTTTTTCCATCACTAACGTCACTTGCGACACAGAAATTGAAAAAGGATACGGTCAATATTCTTCTGCCACCTTCTAAGGGAACCCATAAAAGCGGCATGGGCCCATAACTACCAGCTCCATAAAAAACCTAAGTTATGAGGTAGCAAGAGATTATATAAAGTATTTTTCAAAGAGCTCAGTTGCCCTAATGGCAGACCGGGAGAGTACGGGTGCCCACCAACCCAAAAGGCTGATTGGGAGAGTAAAAAGGTGATACTAAACAAATCTTTAAAGTTAGAATCATCCAAGCACTCGGCCAGCCCCCAGAGGCTGTTCGGGATAGCACGATGATGGTACTTGGCATCGAAATCATCGAAGCACCAGCCCAGGCACCAGAAGCTGCCCGGGATAGCACGATGACGACACTTAGAACCAAAATTGTCAAAGTACCCAACCAACCCCCAGAAACTGCCTGGTATAGTGCGATGATGACACTTAGAACCAAACTTGTCAAGGCACCCGACCAACCCCCAGAAGCTACCTGGTATAGCGTGATGGCGATTCTTAGAAACAAAAGTCATCCAAGCACCTGACCATAAGGGTGCACATTGGACCCGAGGGACCTTAGAACCGAATCGAACATGAGAGATTGGGTTGGTTTGGTTCGATTTTTTTAATATTATGGTTCGGTTTTGGGTCCAATTTATTGAGAACCAATGAGATTGGTTCAGTTCTGGATTAGTACTTTCATTTATTAGAACCAACCCGAGAACCGACCTGTATAGAACCCATGCTAACCTGACCAAGAACTGACCTGTGTGTGTTCAAAAAGTTACCTTCGTTTAATGTTTGTGGGCACATGCAATGTATTTCACAATATAAGACACTTCACTGTTTATATAGCATCAAATCTACTGCTATTCTGTCGATGTGGGATATATATATAAGATAAGAACATGTCGCTGGCTTTTAAGCTACTTATTTGAAAGGGAAAAAAAGGGCAAAAAAATAGCTTGCATGCAATTGCACCAATAGGCTGATAGCATGTGAATCAATCCCACATCGAGTAAAGACTTCAACATCTCTCACATTGGCTGCCTATATAAACCCTTGCCTTGCTTCTCCACCGCTTCACGCTTGGCCTATCCCACATCGGCAAGGAAGTGAAGTTGATGACTTCTCACCCATTATAAAATGATACTTACGGTGTAAAAATATTCAATTTTGTGTGCCTGTGCATTTGATTCATTTGAATTAGGTTGGGCTCAGGGATGACCTGAATCCTTCTCAAAATAAAACCAAAATTTAGTTGAAGTGTAACCCATGGTACTGAACCAAATCGAGCTGAACTAAACCAAAGTTTTATGGTTAGGTTTGGTTCGATTCTAAAAAGGCCATGGTTCGGTCTTGGGTGAAAATTTGGAGAACTAATTATAGTTGGTTTGGTTCTGGGTTAGGCATCAACCTGATGAGGATTGACCACAAAAGCTAAAAGACTAAAGCCATAAAACTACCAAAGTAGAACCATGCAGGGTTCCAAGGGATGGTCAGGCAAACGACCAACACACAAGACGGAACACAGACATGAACTAAGTGCACAATAAAAAAAAAACTAAAAGTAAAAAAGATTACGAGGTAAAAAATCGTAATTTTATTAGATTCAATTTCTCAATACAGGTTTTTTATTACACACAAAAACTACAAAACTGCCTCTTATTACACGAAAGAGAAATACAGAGCAGTAAGCTAGAAATAGTTGATAAAATTCTTCTGTGACGCCAGAAGGACCTTTGACCAGAGAAGTGCTTCCCAGTGTTGTTAGCCTAAAGGAAATTGAACTCCTCCGCAAGGAGAAACGGGAGTCCCAAATCCTCTGTGGTATATCTCCTCGTAAACCTAGCTAGAAACAAGGAAAAGACTGAGGATTGGGGGGAGGGGGGGACCAATTGTATACCTCCCTGAAACCCATGGTAAGAAGCACATATGATTTAGTGAGATACAAGCGCAGTCTTGGCAGTGCCTACCGAAATGGAGCTTGGAGTCACCGAAGAAAAACTCAAGCCTTCAGTTGGCAGAAAGAAGAAGACTAAAAGTCCTCTCATTAAGTCAAGATAAGGCCTTGGGTTCCACTCAATGCCTCATTTAAATGACAAGAAATGTATAAGCGAAAGAAGACAATTGCCTAACCCTCTCATTCCTAGAGGAAGAAGAAGGCATGGCAAGGGAAGAACAACATCAAATTTCATCTAGGCAACTAAGTACTCTGAAATGTCGACCCAAAAACACAAAGGTAGAAACCCAACTCTTCTCCTCATAGCAAATCCAGCCCTTGTATATATATACACACCAGCAATGGGTGTTAAAAGGAGACGAGACACTTAACCTCCCCCACCAATAGCACTAAAAGCCATTAAGAACATTTATTAGTGTATCCCCAAATGGCAGCATGAAATAAAGCCCCAATGCGACGCTTGATGTGACCAAAGAACCCAATGCCATAATTAATGACGGAGGCTCGGGGACAGAGCATTGCGGACAGACTTGGTCAAACTTGGCATATGGAATACACGTAAGTTCCCAACCACACTTCATTTGTCATTTGCATAAAGTCTTTGTGTTTGTCAAAGACTAGACAAAGAGACTTGGGGGCCAAAGCAACAAGTAGCGTGCAGTAATGCCAGGTCCGAAAGAAACAAGGGAGCAAATACGAGTGCCAAAAATGGAATGGTAGGACAAGAAAATCAGGGGAAGACATAGTAGAGAAATCAAAATTTGGAAAAGTCAAATTTACATAAAAGCAGCAAAACCAAAGGCCGTTACCATTGTTTAAAACACAAAATCAAAAATAACTTTTCAAGATTGAGCATCATCAACCACCTCATCAACATCGGCACCATCAACTGCCATAGAGATAGAGTCTTTTTGCATCTCCACTATAAAAAAGTCAAGGTCGGGAAAGAGCTTGGCCGCACTCTGCTTGCAGTCTGCAAAACCTTACTTGAAAGCACCAGCTAGCTCTGGGTTATGATTGGCGACCACTTTCTCAGCTAGCTCAGCCCTGGCCAACGCAGCCTCCAAGGCCTTCCTAATATCATCAGCCTTCTCTCCTGCAACAATCTGTGATGCTGTCTCAGTCTCAAGAGCCTCCTCAAAAGCCTTTAGCTCGGTCCTGGCAACGTTGAGCTCTTGGGTCATTTTTTCATGCCCTCCAACTCCATCTACAAAACCTCGATCTGCTTTGAGGATGCCACCTGCCCTTTCTTTTGCTGGTCAAGTTAAGCGTTACGAGAAATGTGATGCTATCCTAAGCGAACCAACCTGGCGGTTGCCTACAAAGTGAAGAAATGGGGTCAGAACACTAAGGAAAAAAGAAAACCCGGGAAGACCTTGAACTCATCACCACTGCAAAGTCATGGAAGAGGTCTAGAGTAAGCACGATCATAGAATCTCCCTTCAAAGGCTTCACGTCTGAAGGGGTGGCAACCGCCTTCATTTGTTCCATGGCTAGGTTCCACTCATTGAAGACCATCTTGGTCGGGAAGGTAGTAAAGATCTCCTTTCGAGTAAGAGGCAAATTGGTTGAAGTTTGACCACCAGATAGCCCGAAACCGATAACAGGTAGGAAAGGCAGAATTGGTGGAGGATGAGGCATTAATCCCTTCCCAACCATAGCGGACGCACCACTCGGGAACGGGGAGACAAACTTGGGAGAGATAGGAACAAAGGTACTAACATCCTTTTCTTTGCCTGCACGAATAGCTGTAAGCTTGGCCTTCTTGGAGACTTAGCTTGGGAGCTGCCCGGATTGGAGGGCCATCCGTTATACTAGGACTTGCCACTAGGGGACTTTCGGGTCTGTGAAGCCAGCTGCTTTACCTACGCTTTATCAAACACCTTCTTGGCCGTGTCCAGGTTGCCAGATAGTGATCTTAAAATAGAGGCAATGTCATGAGTTAGGTAATGAGGAGAAGAAGATGAATCAAACCGATCAAGGATGGCGACACTTACTATCTAGAGAATCCTCAGTGGTTGCCCCAAGGTTGAGGATCAGGCCTACAGACAAATGTAATCAGACTTTTGTCAGACTAGCAGAAGGGAGAGTCGAGGCTAGAAAAACTCACCTGCTAGGTGCTCAGTCCTCGTGGTAGGAATAGTGGGTTCTAGGCCTAATAGATACGTACCTAGTGACTCGTTATTCACCAGACCCGATAAATCCTTCACAGGGTAAGCTTTGGCCTTCTTAATGCTCTCCTTCTGCTAGGTTGATAGGCTTCTAGCCTTCCGAGCTGCAAAACAAAACATAAGAATAAGTCAGGACTAAACACAAATTTCATTTGACAAACAAAGAACTCTTGTTTGCACCTTTGGCACTTGGTTCACCTCAATCTCTACGGCCGTGAAAGGGATTAGGCAGCAGGTCCCAGCTAGGGATCTCCTACCCTTCTTCATAGACAAAGAAAAACTTTTGGCGCCAGCCCTTGAGTGAGTTGGGGTTCTCTTCAAGTTTGATTACATTCGGTTTTGCCAAAAAGTGCCAAGAGCCAGCGCTAAACTCTGCCGTTCTATGGCAGTCCAAAAATTCATCAACGATCAAGTGCTTCTGACTCCCACTGAACGCCACTCTTAGCACCATACAACCCATCAGAAGGTGCCAAGAGTTGGGGCCAGGTTAAGCTTGTCTAGCAGCTCCTGAACTAGTGGGGGTAAGGGGAGCCTCATCCCGGCTAAGAAAGCCTTCTCGTACATGGCAAACTCATTAGCCCTGGCCATGCGAGCCCAATCTCCATTATTGGGCATCCTAAATAAGAGGGTATTGGGAACCTGGCACGTCTGACACACCCACATGATTTGCTCTTGAGTTATCTTGGGTGGCACTCGTTAAGCAAGATACTCAACCCCTCCCCTTGCAGCCACCTCGACTTCCTTCAGGTCAACTTCTGCCTTTGCGTCAGTGTAGTGGATTGATAGCGCTTGTAATGTCGGTTGACGCCCTCGCCAAGAGGCACATTTGCTAGACTCATCAAACTATCGGGTGACGAAACCTCTACCACTTTAGCGGAGGACCATCTACTTCTTCTGAGGCACTGAGCCTAGCTAGGGGGCTTGAAAAAACCCTAAGAGGAATCAAGATCCTTGGAATTCGCCATGGTTCCTAAGGGCCCTAATAGTTTGGAGGCTTCGAAGGCACTTCGAACGGGGTCAATTAAATTAACAACACCTGGTTTGCAAAGCTTGAGTTATTTATGAACCCAGCAAGATAGGGGGCAACACTATTGGTTGTCAAGTAGCGAACATAGTAGAAAAAGTACCCTCTAGAACAAATACAACATGTGGCAGAACAAAGTGAGAGTATAAGAACTGAAAAAAGTGCAAGGAGAAGAGAGAAATTATTGAATTTTTCAACCAAATGGCTTCTGGGGTAATGCTTGCAAGGAAAATGGAATTGGAGTAGTTGGTGGGGGCTTGGGGTAGGAATTTGAAGTGTCCAGGGGAAAGAAAATTGCCAAAACGTGTTTAAAACAATCAAGCTAAACCAAGGGTGGGGATGAATCCACGTGACCAATGCCTGGGTGCGCAGCCGCAGTAGTTGCACACAATGTGAGGCGTGGGGGCAATAACCAACCCAGCCCGGCCACCTAGCAGCATTGCTGCTTGAAGGGACGCCTCACCATCATGATAGTTAGTTGGCGCCGAGTGTATAAAGGGAACCGTCAAAGCATGTGAACATGTCACCTTAAGCCAACCCATTATTCCATTCAGCCACAATATTTGTGGCCTTTGCAATAGGGGGTAACTGATGAGTATAGGTCTGGTCACACCAACTAGGAGAACTGTGACATTCATGTATTCATTATAAACATTTAATTTACTTAAGCATGAATTAGCTTAATCAAGTTGCTTAATTAACATGGTTTAATGTTCATAATTTTCTTGCATTTTCATTTGTAATTGAACTCGATTAATTAACTTAAGTGAAGATTAATTAGTGTTAATCAAGTAATTAAGTTCACCCACTTAGTCATGGAGGTGCTTGTTAGTATGTCTTGTGAGGGTGACACCTAGGTGTGTGCTTCACCAACAAGGTGTGTGGATGTATGTGTGCCATGTGTTACATTAGATACAAAGATGTATCTATTTATTTTGATTTGAATAAGAGATAGAAGAGAGAGAAACAATGAGCTTGTTAGAAATTAAGAAGCTTGTTAGAAATCTGATTTCTTTGAGAGAAAGTGAAAGAAAAAAAGAGAGAAAAGGGAAAAAAGAAGAAGAGAAAGTAGAGAAAGTGACTTGTGTAATCCTTACCCTTGGTACGAAATGACATCTTATGTCTTATTTTTTCCTTTATGTGTTAGAAACCTTCTTTAAACAATTCCATGTTAGTGATTTATGCATTAAATCTTATATTTGGAGAGAAAGAGGAATTTGAAAAAATATAGGGCTGAAAGTTGCGTGCTGCCGTTAGTACTGTCGCACTTTGGAAAAACAGTCATAACTATCTCTAGAAAGCTCCAAAACTTGTTCCGTTTAATTCTTTAGAAACTAACTCGTATATCTTTTCGTTGATATAAGGCTTGTAAAATAGATCATTCAGTTTAAAGTTATCTTAAAAATGTTGACTGCAACTTTCATTTTCAGATTATTTGGCTCGTATTTAAGTGGGTGTATTTCCTTCAACCGAAGTTTATTTTAGACCTATGACCTATCAATTTAAAGCTCTCCAAGTCTACTTTCTAATAACATTAATTTCAATAATAGATTCTTACCATTTTAAAAGATATAAGGGAAAGAGTACACCTATGTTAATGTGTTCACTGTCGGGTAACCTACATTTTGGGTTTCTTGTCATTTTAAGTAGATCCTTAGCTACTTTAAAACATGTTAATGAGATTAAGAGCTCTTCAACTTGGAATGAGTGAGTTGTACATATACGTGCATTCCATGTGCATTGATAATAATACATCCGTGTGGGAAATGGACTTTGCTTTTAATGCATAGATATGAGAATGTGAATCTATTATTCATTGCATTATGTGTTTTGATTTGTGTTAGGTCAAGAGAGTCCTTTACCCATTTCAGCTTCGTCTAAGGATTAGCGAGAACTAGAGTTAGGCGGTAATTGGTGTAAGGTGAGTATATAGAATTATATGAACTGAAAACTTAACTATAGTATGAATATGAATCTTATGTTTCTTTATTGAAATGGAATGATTTTATTTATAAAAGTAGTTTTGTAAAATATTATAATTATTGGATCAAGTATGTTTTCTTAAATGCAATGATGGATTCATGCTATTATAGCCTTGTTGCCTAGCTTCCAGGCTTCATAGGAAAGTGTGTTTGCCTTACTTCCAGGTTTAATAGGGGAGTGCATGCCTTGCTTCC
>CM065398.1:617500-707500 GCA_033060915.1 Euryodendron excelsum
GTACTTTTTTGTTAAAAGAAATTACAAGAGAAGGTGCTGACCTTGATCTGAGCTGATGAAGCCTCATAGATTTCAACAACTTTAGGTTGGAGCTCAGTCTTCTTCTCTTCGAACTCCTTTGTGTATTCTTCCTGAATTTATATTGGTAGGTTAGTATTTATTATGACCCAAAGCAATTATAGAGAAGTTATATCATTGCCACAAACAAACATGGATATGTGAGCAAAAAATTCATGGAAGAGCTTTGTTGCGAAGTGGAAAAGGAAAAAGAAAATAGAAGTTAACCGTAGAGTCATCGAAGATCTTGCAAGCTTCAGCAGCAGCAGCCTTCTTGGTACCGTTCTTCTCGAAAACTTTCTTGATCTTTGGAAGAACCTTTGATTTCCAGTAATCCATGACCACCTTTCTCAATCAACTCACCAACCCCCAAAAAAAAAAAAAACTAAGCACCACCCAACATAGAAAGATTAGTGACTCACAAGATGCACGATACACACATACATATACATAGGTACTGATTTCTTTTGGAAAAGAATAAAAAAAGAAAACAAATAATTAAAAAACAGATAAGTTAAAAACTAGAAAAGAACAGATAAGCATAAGCGCATCAATATTTTTCAAATTCAAAGGGGAAAAAAAAAGATTTAGACAAGTGAAACATGAAGCGGTATGGAAAGAATCTCTCTCTCTATGACTTACTTCAATCTCTCTCTCTCTCTCCTTGCTGTCTGCTGTCTGATTGTGTGTCTTCTCGTAATCAGAGAGAGAGAAAGAGGGAGAGCCGACCTGAAAGGCAACTGTTTCGTGGCCAACTGTGCTTCCAAATTAAGCCAAAATATGAGAAGGGGCTTCTCAAGGCTTGAGCGTGTCAGCACTCAGCACAACATATAGACAGAAGACGTAGTTGACACCAAATAACCCATTGGGGCCCTGATTGATTAAATATCTAATTCATAGGATCATATACTCCGAGTAAAAGAGTGATTAACAAGACGAAATAATTATAAACACGTTTTTTTTAGCATTTAGTAGATATAGAATGATTGAAAAATTAAAGTGTAATTATCTCCTTAGAATTTAATAAAAAATCTATCAATTTATAATTTAAAAATCAATACATAACTCTAATTCTGATTTATACTATTTTGTAAAATGAAGAGAATGTGTAGCTCACGCTCTGATATGACGTTGAGGGATGTTAATCCGGCCAAAATAGATACAGGAAAGGACAATTATACCCTTTTATGTGGGAATAAACCTATGCTTTGCACTCGTCCTGTTTTCGCCGTATCTCCTTCATCTTTCTTCTTTTCTTCAAGACACATGATCCGTGACTCAGAGTTATCACCAGCGAAGAAATACGAGTTTCATACAGATGGGATGAATCTGTATCCAAGGCTTTTTCGAACAGTGAATTGTTGAGTTTCTCTCTGCCTAAAGTCTTGCGCATTACCGAATTCGATTTAGCAAAGCGCTCGAGCATTTTTTTTAACTTTCAAGGGTTTTGGAACTGTGCAATGGGCTATCATTTCTCTGTCATCTCTCTATACCAGAAGACCCAGCTGATCTCTGGCCTCTGCCTCTCTCTTCTTTTGCTATCTACAGTGCAGTTCAATTGAAGACACCAAAACACCTAAATTCTACTACCACTTCAAGAAACTAAAGATTACCAAAAAGAATTAAAATTTGCTTCTCTACTGTATGTCTATAGTTATGGGTTTGTCAGTGCATGTACAGATGAGTACATATATGCACTTTTGCTTATTTCAGAATGCTCGAATTTTTGAACTGTGATTGAGATCAACGCATAGCCTGGGCCTACACTCGGGCATTTTTGTCTTTTTACTATATCTGTTATGGTCCTTCCATTTTGTAAATTAATCTAAGCTATATGGGGTTTATGTGTCAATTTTTAAATTATAAGGAATTTTGTATTTTTGAGACAAGAAGGTGAAGCGTAACTATTTCAAAAATTAATATTACATATGAGCTTTAATAATTTTAACACGTCACCTTTTGATATGTTGCCACCTAGCTGAGACATTAGAAACTCTTCTAATGTATACTAAAGAAAATCGTTTTCCAATTATATATATATATATATATGTATATGTGTATGAGATTTGGATTCTCTCCATTTCATGAATTGAAATGAGAATCTCTATTTCATTGATTGAGGTGTTGATCCGTCAGCTAACATAAAAATAAAGAGTTCAAATGAGTTGACTTAAAATTTATTTAAAAATAAATGATTTTATAGTTATATAGAAAGAAATAAATTTTAATACAAAACGATATAGTTTTAGTAAAACATACGGTAAGATTACATTTAAGCCATTAACTATTAAATGAAGATCTCTATTAAATAGAGATCTCCATTTCAATTCATGAAATAGAGAGAATTCAAATCTATATATATGTACGTACATCCACAAATAAGAGTCGGACTTTACCCAAGGAGATCTAGGTGACACTCTAAAACTTTTTATTTTTGAAATGCCAATCATAGGGACCAATCGTTTCTATTCATTAGTTAAGAAGTCTTTCTAATATAGATAGATAAGAATTCTAACCTCATTCCAAAAACTCGTTTCCAATTATAGAGATTCTAAAAGCAATTAAAAGATTAAATTCAACATATAAGTTAAGATTATAAAATAAGAATAAATGGGTTAAGCTTATGAAGAGTGAAAGGCATTATGGCACATGTGTATAAAAAAATTACGTAAAATTAGCATGGCTTGATTTATGAGGCTAACCATATTTTTTAATTATATTTTTGGACATAAAAGTTGTATTAGCACTATACTCGTTGATGGGGACCGAGGAGCTGACCACGAATTTCCTTGACCACACCCCACGCTTGAGGTACTCAGAGGAATGGAGGGCTACTAACGGGGACCGACTAGGGACACTCTTAACAGCTCGACCAGGAGAAAGCACACACGGACTGTTAGATTCAGCTGATGACGTATTGCGCATTACGATGGTCGAAGACCCAGCCCCAAACATGCTGATATCTCAGAGGACGCAAATGGGATCGAAAGAAGGAAAAGCACCACGACAGGAGGATCGACCCTGAGAGGTCCAGTTGGCCGGGGCCTGATCAGGAAGGTCATGACCGACCAGCCCCTGGCTGACCATGGCTTAGTGGGCCATGCCCGAGCAGGTCCTGTGAGATGGGACCGGTCATTCGTCCCATCTCTCACGTCAGCAAAAGCCATCATGGACAACCCAATTATGATAACGTGTTCCCGTCTCCAAGACTTCGCATGTAGGAGGCAGTCACCTCACTCACCCTGACACACGCCTAAGGGAGCGCCACGTCTTGAGGATTGGACAACCACTCCTCCCACTACTCTACCACCAGTCAGGATCTCCAATGCCAGGCTGCCACGTGGAGAGACAGCCGTCTCCCATCTTCCCCATGCATGCAACGGCCCTCTAGGGCTACCAGGGTGCCTGCCAATATAAAAGAAAAGATCATTTTCTCCAAGAAGGTACGCAAACAAAAAACCCTAGCCAAAAACTCTGTTGATCTCCCCAGAAACCTAACTTAGGCATCGGAGTGCCCTTGGTAGGCATCACACCGGTGCCCTTCACTCTTTTTCCTTCTCAGATTATACTGGAGCTGATCGTTGCTAGCCTGGGAACCGACTTACTACATCATCAGTTGGCGCCGTCTGTGGGAAACGACTGTTTTCCATTTTCATGGTCGTCACCAGGTCCGGTACTTCACGCGTTCCCTTACCCATGGCAGATCAAAACATCGATTGGGTCGCCGGTGACCAAAGCACCGACAGAATTGCAGCCCTCGAAACTCGTATGGCCGATGTTATGTCCAACATGCAGATGTTGATTACCCAAAACCAGGAGTTGCTTCAACGACTCCCTGCTGCCCCCGCTGGAGGACAACTGCCCAGAACCCAACCAGAGAATGAAAGAAGTCACGCTAACCAAGACGTGAACAAAGATCCCGTCTTACTTGCCGGCGGCCTCTTGCCCCCTGGCGCTGTGCCACTGCCCTGAGACGACCATGCTCCATCGGAGGAAACACAAAGTCGGGCCCCTGGCCTACCGCCTCGACGCCACCCCCAACACACCGAAGAGGAAGGAGAGAAGGGGGACAATCCCCCGACCTAGGACGAGTGTTTGAGAGGCCTCCAAGCCCAGATGACTGGGGTCATGGAGGCTGTGAGGACCAGAACTCCGAACACCGTTGAAGAGATGGTAAACAGAACTGACTCCCCGTTCACCCAGGCAGTCATGCAGGTCCTCTTACCGCCTAAGTTCAAGATGCCCACCATAGAGATGTTCGATGGGACGAAGTATCCATTGGACCACCTAGAGACCTAAAAGGCCTTGATGCAGCTCCAAGCCATCCCCGACGAGGTTATGTGCTGCGCCTTCCCTGTCACTCTCAAAGGGGCAGCTAGAGTGTGGTTTAACCGGATTCAACCCTCCATTATCACTTCCTTCGTTCAGCTCAGCAAGCTGTTCGTCGGACACTACATTGTAGCCCAGCGACAGAGGAGACCGGCGACCAGCGTGCTTAATGTGAAGTAGAAAAAAGATGAAACTCTACGAGAGTTTGTCACCAAGTTTAACCTGGAAACCTTGGAGGTGGACGATGTTGATGACAAGGTCGCAGTCACCGCTTTCATGAGCGAAGTCAGGACCCATAAGTTCATGTTTTCGTTGGCCAATGAGCCTTTGAAGACTATGGCGGACCTCATGATCAGAGCCCAGAAGCATATGAATGCCGAGGATATGATGAACGCTAGACGGGAACGTGATGAGGGCGCCACTTCCCGGTCAGACAAGAAGAAGAGATCACTCGAAGGCAAGGACGACCGAGACAAGAAAGCCTTGAGAAGCGAGTGAGTAGAAAGGAGGGACTGACTGAGAAGCCGTTTCGCTGCCTTTAAGCGCAGTTTCACTCTGTTGACCATGTTGTTGGAGCACGTCTTGAACGAGATCAAAAATGATCCAGACCTGAAATGGCCTGGGAAGCTAAGGGGAAACCCCGAAGAGAGGAACCAAAGGAAGTACTGTCGATTCCATAGGGACCACGGCCACAACACAGATGATTGTTTCGACCTCAAGCAACAGATAGAGAACTTGATCAAAGAAGGGTGTTTGGGGAGGTACGTTGCTGGCCAGCGGCAAGACAGAGCACGACCGGCCGAGCAAAAGAGTCCAGAAAGAGCCCCAGCACACCAACGCCCGATTGGAGAAATAAGGGTCATCTCTGGGGGCTTTGGAGGTGACAACGAGTCCTCGTCCGCCAGAAAGAACCATGTTAGGAGGGCGAAGTAAGTAGAAGTATTCTCGGTGGGCAGACTGAGCAAAAAGCCCCAACCAGATGTACCGGATGTAGTATTCACCGAGGACGAAGCTTCGAAGCTGAGTCACCCGTATGATGATGCCCTGGTGGTCAGCGCCATCATCTCCAACTACAGAACGCGACGAATCCTCATCGATAGTGGCAACTCGGCTGACATTCTATTCTGGGGAGCCTTCAACAACTGCAGGTACCGAGAGAGGCCCTGAAGCCCGTGAACTCCCCCCTTGTGGGGTTCACCGGCGACCAGGTCGTCCCCATAGGCTCCATCGAGTTACCCGTCACCCTGGGGGATGACCCCCAGCAAACTATGAAGTTGGTCAATTTTCTAGTCGTGGATTGCCCCTCGGCCTACAATGTGATTATAGGGCGTACAACCCTGAATCAGTTTAAGGCAGTCACGTCCACATATCACCTGAGGTTGAAATTTTCAACAGAGCACGGGGTGGGAACTGTAAAGGGCGATTAGGTGACCGCAAGGGAATGCTACTTGGCATCCTTCAAGGGGGATGCCGCCACAGAGGCCCTCGTGATAGAAGAGCTGGAAGTCAGGGATGAGGAAGATCTCAGGCGGGGAGAACCCGGGGAAAAGTTAGAGCCAGTCCCTATTGACCGTCCAACCCGGGATAGCAGCACCCAGTCGCCCAAGGTTGTCATGATCGGTACCGAGGCCCCAGAGTAGCACAAGCAGGAGCTGCGACAGTTCCTGGGGGACAACGCTGACGTCTTCGCCCGGAACCATGAAGATATGCTGGGCATTGACCCCGAAATTGCTGCCCACTACCTCAACATTTCATTAGACGCCAAACCCATCAAACAGAAAAGGAGAAGCTTTGCCCCCGAGTGGACGCCTTTTCCGGGTACAACCAGATCAAAATGGCAGAACGCGATCAGGAACACATTGCTTTCATTACCGACAGAGGGTTATACTGCTACCGAGTGATGCCATTCGGCCTGAAAAATGCTGGCGCAACTTACCAAAGGCTGGCCAACAAGATGTTTAAGTCCCAGATAGGACGGAACATGGAAGTATATGTGGACGACATGCTAGTGAAGAGCAAGCAAGCCGCCGACCATTTGAAGGATTTGAAAGAAACCTTTCGTACCCTCAGGCACTACAACATGAAGTTAAACCCGGCCAAATGTGCATTCGGGGTGGCCTCGGGGAAGTTCCTAGGTTTTATGGTATCACAGAGAGGCATAGAAGCAAACCCAAAGAAGGTCAGGGCCATACTTGATATGCAGGCCCCGAAGACGATCAAGGACGTTCAACGACTAGTAGGACAAGTGGCAGCCCTGAACAGATTCATCTCTAGGTCAATCGACAAATGCCTACCTTTCTTCTAGACGTTAAGAAAAGCATTCCAGTGGACGGGCAAATGCGAGGAAGCCTTTCAACAGTTAAAACACTACTTGGGCTCTGTTCCCCTACTAAGCCGAACGGTCACGGGAAAGGAGCTCTACCTCTACTTGGCCGTCTCCGCAACGGCAGTCAGTTTAGCCCTTGTGTGAGAAAGTGAAGGAGTCCAAAAGCCAGTGTACTACACGAGCAGAGCACTCAGAGGAGCTGAGGAAAGATACTAGAAGATGGAGTTGTTAGCCTTCGCTCTGGTGAACTCAGCGCGGAGGCTCCGACCATACTTCCAAGCCCATACGATCATAGTCCTGACAGACCAGCCCATCAAAAAAGTTTTACACAAGCCTGGAACGTTCGGTCGACTCATGAAGTGGTCAGTAAAGCTTAGCCAGTTCGACATTCAGTACAGACCCCGAACAGCGGTTAAAGGACAAGCAGTAGCAGATTTTATTGCAGAGTTTACCGCCCCACCTCATGCCCCACCCGACGTAGAGGACGCCGAGAATACCTAGATATTAAACGTTGATGGCTCCTCCACTGAACAATCCAGCGGGGCAAGCGTGGTTCTTGTTACCCCAGATGGCCAGAAAGTGGAGTACACTCTCAGATTCAACTTCTTGGCCACCAATAACGAGGCCGAATACGAGGCGCTCATTGTCGGGCTTCGAATTGCTCGACGAATGGGGGTGGAGCAGATAACCGTCAGGGGAGATTTGCAGTTGGTGATAGAGCAGATCCAGGGGGAGTATGAAGCCAGAGGAGACAAAATGAAAGAGTACTGCCAGTTAGCCAAGGGCTTGGTCAGAAAATTCTCCAAAGTAGTACTGCAGAGGGTCCCCCGTCTGGAAAACGAAGAGGCAAACAAATTGGCGAGAATAGAGTCCTCAGACCAACCCGACCCCGAAGTGCCCATGGAGACTTTCGATTTGCCGAGCATCCAAACCCCGGAGGTCAATACACTAGAGACAGATGGCTCGTGGGCTAAGCCAATCAGAGATTACCTGGAGCACAACGTCCTCCCAGAAGATAAGCTAGAGGTAAGGAGGATCAAATTCAGGGCCAGTCGATATGTAATGTTCGACGGGGTCCTGTACAAGCGAGGGCACACTACCCCCCTCCTCAGGTGCGCCACCGAGGAAGAGGCAACCTACATCATGAGAGAAGTCCATGAAGGTATTTGTGGTAACCATTTAGGAGGACGATCCCTGGCTAATAAAATCCTCAGGACAGCCAACTACTGGCCAACCATGAGTAAGGACTGCCACGAGTTCGTGAGAAAGTGCGATAAGTGCCAACGCTTTGCCAATATCCCAAGACAACCCGCACAGGAGTTGACCCCCATTCCTAGCCTGTGGCCTTTCGCCCAATGAGGGATCGACATCGTGGACCCATTGCCCCTGGGTAGGGAGCAGAACAAGTTCGCTGTGATAGCCATCGACTATTTCACCAAATGGGTTGAAACAGAGGCCCTCACCACCATCACCGAGTAGAAAATGACAAACTTCCTCTGGAAGCACATCGTGTGTCATTTTCGCATACCCAAAGTAGTCATCACTGACAACGGTAAGTAGTTCAAGGGGAAGCAGTTTAGCGGGTTGTGCTCAAACTTGCACATCAGCTACCACTTTTCTTCCCCGGAACATCCCCAAGAAAATGGGCAAGTGGAAGTCACCAACAGGTCCCTTTTCAAGATCATCAAGACCAAGCTCGAGAAAGCCAAGGGGCTATGGGCAGAGGAGCTCCCTAGTGTGCTCTGGGCGTACCGAACCACCGAGCGGGTCTCAACTGGTCAAACCCCCTTCTCCCTCACCTTTGGCACCTAAGCCGTCATACCAGTGGAGATCAGCCTTCCTAGCCCCAGGGCTCAAACCTACGATCCAAAGACAAATAACGAGGCACTAACAGTTGACATGGACCTACTGGAGGAAAAACGGCTCCAAGCAGCAATCAGAATGGCCTCGTATTAGCAACAGGTGCGCCAGTACCATAACAGCCGAGTGCGTGTGAGGCATTTCAGGACGGGAGACTTGGTATTGAAAAAGGTCAACCAATCTACTAGAGGCGTAAGACGAGAAGTTTGGCCCGAACTGGGAAGGACCTTACGAGGTAACAGGCTTCACCAGAAAGGGAACCTACAGACTGAAGGGTCCCAACGGCAAGGAACTGCCCGACCCTTGGCATGTTGAGCACTTGAGGAAGTACTATGTGTAAGTGATATTTGGTTTCAATACGCAATTGTAGCAAAGAATCTTTTTATCTATTAATGCCGTACAGGGACCTTCCTAAGTTTATCAACCCATATATCCACAACTGCAAGTTGATCAATGACGTATCGAGTATCTGCATAATCCTTTTTGCTTGCAAACCTCCGAATAGAACAGAAAGCGACCAAAAGTCCTGCTCAGGCCATGGTCGAGCAGGCAAAGGCTTTATGCCCACAACAGAAAGCGATAAAAGTCATGCTCAGGCCATGGCCGAGCAGGCAAAGGCTTTATGCCCACAACAGAAAGTGACAAAAGTCCTGCTCAGGCCATGGCCGAGCAGGCAAAGGCTTTATGCCCACAACAAAAAGCGAAAAAAGTCCTGCTCAGGCCATGGCCGAGCAGACAAAGGCTTTATGCCCACAACAGAAGGTGACCAAAGTCCTGCTCAGGCCATGGCCGAGCAGGCAAAGGCTTTATGCCCACAACAGAAGGCAACCAAAGTCCTGCTCAGGCCATGGCCGAGCAGGCAAAGGCTTTATGCCCACAACAGAAGGCAACCAAAGTCCTGCTCAGGCCATGGCCGAGCAGGCAAAAGGCTTTATGCCCAAAACCAAAGTGACAAAGCCCTGCTCGGGGCATGACCGAGCAGGCACAAAGCGACAAGGCCCTGCCCAGGCCTTGGCCGGGCAGACAAAGGCTTCATGCCCACAATCAAAACGATAAAAGACCTGCTCGGGCACCGGCCGAGCAGGCATAAAGCAACAACAGACCTGCTTAGGCCATGACCAAGCAGGTAGAGGCTTCATGCTCATAAGCCTTGCCTTGTTCGGGCACGACCGAGCAACCACAAGGCAACAAAGCCCTACTCGAGCATGCCAAGCAAGTTTAAAAAAAAAAAAAAAAGAAGGTGTGCCACGATTAGCCAAGCCGAGCAGCGTAAAAGCTTTATGCCCACAATTGCAAGAGTTCGTGGTCGGGCACGGCCGAGCAAGCAAAGGCTTAACGCCCATTACTAAAGGGGATGAAGCCCAATTTCAACAGACAAAGACCATGGACCCTAACAACTCCTGGTTGGAGATGGCCTAATTTTTCGTTCGTTTAAACTATTTTCGCTACAGATGGGGGGTACCGTTTACCCCTAGGTGGCATCAAGAGACACAGAAAGAAATGGAAATGTTAACGACAGGGGTGAATGAGCCTTTTTCATTTAAAGCAAACAAGTACATACAAACAGATCGCAAAAGCCAAAGTAGTGTTACAAAACTAAAACCATTGCAAAGGCAAAAATAAAAGCTCCTATACAATAGATTTACTTGGCCTTGGGCGCTCTGGACAGGGCTACACCTTTGGCCTACGCCTCCCCCTTTTCTGGGGCCCTAGGATGGACTGCTTCCTTAGCTTGGCCATCACCCATCTTTGAAGGTTTGGAAGGGATTGCAGCCTTGGGCTGACTATCACCCTTCTTTTAGGGCTTGGAGGGGATTACGCCTCTCCGAGGAGATAGGGGGAACTGCATGCTTGGGCTGGCCTTCACCGCCTTCTCGGCCTTTGGAAGAAGCTGCGATTTGGGTAGCCTGGGACTGGGCATCATCTTTGACTACCCCCTCCTTGTCTTGCACCCTGCCCTTTGACGCTGCCTGGGAGACAGCATCATCTTCGTCCTCTGGCTCGACCATGGAAAGGTCAATGCCAGGGTAAGCCCGGGCAGCCAGAGTTTTGGCTTCCTCGAAGCCATCCAGGTAGATCTTGGCAAAGGCCATCTGGCACTCTGCCCCATGCATGTATGCCCGCTCCGCCGCCTTCTTCGCCTCCTTCAGCTCCGCAGGAAACGCTGCAATCTGGTTTTAGGCAACCTTCAAGGCAGCCTTTTCTGTTGCCAGCTTTTCCTAGCAGGCCTCTTTCTGGCCCTTCTCCTTCTCGAGATTCACCCTCAGTCTTGCCTGCTCATTCTCGAACTCCTTCACCTTCTCCAAGGTAGCGCTCAGCTCGGCCCGGAGCTGGTCAGAGACCTTTGCCTCCTCGGTAAAGGACCTCTCAAAATTCGTTGACCGGGCGGCCAACGTCACCACCCTAGCAACAGCCTGACCAGGAAAACGCTTAGCATTCTAAAACAATAGGGTAACAAAAATCAAAGTACCCAGCACAAGGCAGTATTGCCATACCTTCAGCAAGTCCTGGCAGGCCTCCTTCGCCAATGTTTGGGATGCCATCACACTTAACTTGCTGATGTCCACAGCAGGGATGGCGCTCTTCAGCCTCCTCATCGCCTCGCTAACACTCCCGAAAATCGAGGTCGAGTCAGGCGCGTCCCCCCGAGGAAGAGTAGGGGGCACGATAGGAGGTGGAGGTACGACCTCAACGGGGGGAGTGTCGCCCCGCTGCGGAGCATCATCCTCCACGATTATCGTTTTCCCCCCGCTCCCTTCAGCCGAGGCTGGAGTAAAGGCCTTCTGACCATACCCCAGTTTGAACCTTTTGACTGGGGTTGGAGGGTCAGCCCCCATGTTCAGCTTCGCTCTCTTCAGGAAGCTCCGGTTTAGCGCCATCTCTTCCTCCTCGTCTTTAGGAACGTCTACCCCCTGATTTGCAAAAGCCACAGAGCATGGATGTCAAAGCTTGACAGACCACAATTGCCTACAAGATACCAAGTACTCACTCCTTGCTTGTTCTGACCTTAGAGCGTAATCTGTAGGCTCAGGGCCCAACAAGAACATACCCAAGTTTTCCACATTCACTAGGGCACAAGCGTCAGTAATGCCATGCTCGACAGCTCGATCTATCCTCCTCTTCAACTCCTCGCTTAACGTGGGGGCAGCCCGGGCTAAAAGCAAACAACCTACGTCAGTGCTCTACAGACCTACAAGTCTAACGAGAAAATAAAGGCAAAGCATCGGGATTGGAGAGCGTACCTTCCTAGAAGGCCTCCCCAAACTGCGAGGAATTCGAGCGAACTTCTCGTCCACTGGTTCCTAGGGCTAACTCTCCCAACCTTCGCCATATATCAAGAAGAACTTGTCCTTCCACCCTTTGTGGGACGAGGGCAAATCCTTCACTAATACCATGCCCTTATTCCTGGCGAAAAAGTACTACCACCCATTCTCGGGCTCTGACATCTTGTAGTAGTGTAGGAACTCACTCAACGTGAGGCTGTCCTTACCACTGCTACTCACCTGCCACAACACAGCCAGCCCCACCAAAATCCTCCACACGTTCGGCATGAGCTGACCAAGCGCTAGCCCCAAAGTACCCAAAATCTCCTTGATGCGAGTAGGGACGGGGAATCTAAGCCCATTCGCCAGGGCAGCCTCATATACACAGATCTCCCCTGGCCGAGCAGAGTAGGCCCACTCCCCCTTCTTGGGAATCCTGTAACGCAGTGAAGAGGGCATCTGATATTCCTTCCAAATCTTCCTCATCCTCTTCTCCGTCATCACGGAGGATACCCCCTTCGCCGCGAAGTTGAACTCCCTTACCCCCGCCACTACCATCGCCCCGGCTCTTGGGTCCATACTCCTTTCGGAGGCCCCAGACGGACCCACCGACGAACTGTCAGGGGCCCTACCCCTCACCCTTACCAGATCCTGAAAGGGAGTATTCTCAGAATCTGACGACTGCGCCCTTCTCTCATCCATTGTCCCTATCACGTACCCCTTTCTCCTAAACTTGGCCACCACCCCGGCTAGTTCTTCAACCTCCGACGACAATTGCCCCGGACAATCTACACCCCAAATCGCCCAACAATCTAGGGCCACAACGAAAACACTTACCAACCCAACAAAAATCTTCGCAGCGGTCGCGAATCCACATAGCCAGCAACAACAATGGAGAAAACCTCTGGAACGGTCCGAAAATCTGCAAGTATGGGAGCGTGGAAGCCAAAATTGCTATTGCCTAGGCTAAAACCCTCTTTTTTGAAATCAACGGATCAGATCGCACCAGCCAGCCATGGATCCAACGGCTGGCAGTCCACGGGTCCCGTCACCCTTCGTCAACCAATCACCATGCGCCGCGTGGCCAAATGTCACTCGGTGCATTCAATCTTCGCCAGCCTTATCATAAATGCGCCTACGGTGCTATAAATGCTTCACACCCCCACGAAGCGACACCTCCCAACCCAGAGACGCCCTTTGGATCCCACAGAGGAATGGAGGGCTACTGATGGGGATCGAGGAGCTGACCACGAATTTCCCTGACCACACCCCACACTCGGGGTACTTAGAGGAATAGAGGGCTACTGATGGGGACTGAGGAGCTGATCACGAATTTCCCTGACCACACCCCACGCTCGGGGTACTCAGAGGAATGGAGGGCTACTGATGGGGACCTAGGAGCTGACCACGAATTCCCTTGGCCACACCCCACCCTCGGGGTACTCAGAGGAATGGAGGGCTACTGATGGGGACTGACTAGGGACACCCTTAACAGCCCGACCAGGAGAAAGCACACACGGGCTGTCAGATTCAGCTGATGACGTATTGCGCATTACGATGGTCGAAGACCCAGCCCCAAACATGCTGATATCTCAAAGGACGCAGATGGGATCGAAAGAAGAAAAAGCACCATGACAGGAGGATTGACCTTGAGAGGTCCAGTTGGCCGGGTCCTGATCAGGAAGGTCATGACCGACCAGCCCTTGGCTGACCACGGCCGAGTGGGCCACGCCTGAGCAGGTCCTGCGAGATAGGACCGGTCATTCGTCCCACCTCTCACGCCAGCGAAAGCCATCATGGACAACCCAATCATGATAACGTGTTCCCGTCTCCAAGACTTCGCATGTAGGAGACAGTCACCTCACGCACCCTGACACACGCCTAAGGGAGCGCCATGTCTTGAGGATTGGACAACCACTCCTCCTACTACCCTGCCACCAGTTAGGATCCCCAATGCCAGGCTGCCACGTGGAGAGACAGCCGTCTCCCACCTTCCCCATGCATGCAACGGCCCTTTAGGGCTACCAGGGTGCCTGCCAATATAAAAGAAAAGATCATTTTCTCCAAGAAGGTACGCAAACAAAAAACCCTAGCCAAAAACTCTGTTGATCTCCCCATAAACCTAACTTAGGCATCGGAGTGCCCTTGGTAGGCATCACACCGGTGCCCTTCACTCTTTTTCCTTATCAGATTACACTAGAGCTGATCGTTGCTGGCCTGGGGACCGACTTACTGCATCATCACTTGTTAACGTAAATGGAATATATCTACAATATTAGATTTGGATAAATATTAATTACTTAATTTGTGATTATTACCATTTTCCCTGTTCATTTCAAATTATCAATTAGCTTATATATAACCATAATGATTATAATAAATAACAACAGTTTTATGTAACTATCCTAAAAGCCCATGCATTAAACTTATAAGACAAGAAAACATTCATAATTTATTAGTTTTAAATAAAGCTTATAAACTACACAAAAATTTCATGTACATACTACATATATGTTGTGAATATAGCGGGTGACCCACCAGGAAAGTGAGCCACCTTCAAACGATAATTTGGCGGACTTATTTACTAAAGCACTACCAAGTATGACATTCGAGAAATTGGTGGACAATAGTGGCATGTGTCGCTTCAAGAATCTTTCCTACTAAACAATTGAAGCTATCAATTTTTTACCAGACGAATTCATGAGGGAGAGTCGTATACTGTACTTTCTTCCTTCACCAATGGTTTTTTCCCACAGGATTTTCTTTGGTAAGGTTTTTACAAGACAATTTTAATACACCCACACCTTACTATGATGCATAACACTATTGTACTATTTTTCCTTCATTAAGAATTTTTTTTTGCTGGGTTTTTTCTAGCAAGGTTTCAATAAGGCATATTCGTTTTGTGGTGGTCATTTAATGGGGAGTGTTGTGAATATAGTGGATGACCCACCAAGAAAGTGGGTAAGTTTTCCCATTGATCACTATGCCGATCTTGACCATTGAATTTTTCATGCAATTTTCACAAGGTTTCTTTCTCTATATAAAGACGAGAGACTGAAGCAAAGTGCACGCAGAAGAAGAGAGAGAAAGAAGAAAGAAAGAGAGAAAAAAGAAGTGTGTAGAAGAAGAAAGAGAAAGACGAAGAAAGGGAAAGGAAAGAAAGAATAGAGAAGAGAGACAGAACAAAAGTTTTGGATAAATATTAAGAGATACAATATTTATGTCTTTTCTTATAATATAACCCCTAATAATTCCGAAAGAATAACTTTGAAAAATATTTGACAGCTCTCGAAAACTAATTTTAATATATATTATATTGCGTTATATTTATCTGTTTTGTATTTCTTTAGTTTTATAACAATATAATCTCATAAATTATATGACTATATTTTATATTGTAAAACAATTTAGCATACTTTTTATTTACATTGTTGTTCTACCCCATGCATCGCATCAGGGTGCATTGTTTGTTTAAAATGGATTTCAACGAAATTGAGAGTCGATTTGGTAAAGAATAATATTATATAAAATTTTTTTTTAATACAAAATGATTGATGTAACTATTTATAATAATTACGTTTTACATAAAAACATTCATCATTTTTCTTATAATTTTAAAAATTCCACTTGCATGGTAAAATTCTCTGTATAAAATTACCAACAAACATAATTTTTCTTCAATAAATAATTAGATTGGGAATCCAGGGTACAATGGGGAATTGTTGACAGCTGTCAATCACTTAGTCATAGGTGGCAATATCAAAATGTGGGACCCAAACAAAAGTTAAGACATTGATCTGTACCGCTTAACGATACATACATACATACATACATATATATATATATATATATAATTTTCATTTTTTTGCTGTGTGTGTTTTTGGGTGTTGCAGCTTGGGCTTCCGAACTTCTTATAGTGGCTACGGTGGTTCAACAATTGAAACGCCTAAGGACAGAATGTATGCTTCTTATTAAAAAAGCCCTTGGCAATCCACCGAGGTTGGCCCTTCCGTTATGTGGACAAAGGGTTGGTTTTCTTAATAGTATTTGATGGTTGGCCATGAAGATCGATAATAGCATTTGTTGATACCCTTCTTTAATTCGAAAAATAGAAATCATATATATATATATATATTTTGTATCTTATTTTGGACAAAAAAAAATATCAATTGGAATGGTGGCAACCAACACCCATTAGTTGATTGTGGCCAGGAGGTTTAGGGACTCTCCAATTAAATATGGGTGCCTTAAACTTCAAAGGGCTGTGGAATAATTATGTGCTTTCATGTTAGGTTGTACGTGTTAGGTTATCTGTGGACAAATCCATCTTATAATTGTAATTACTTTGATTGTGAAAGACTTGCATATATAATTGTGTCCGTGTGTTACATGTATGGCTAGATGTCAATGGTTAATACCCAAATTTTCTGGTTAGTACCTAAATTTTCAGTACCCAAACCTAGTCGTCGGGTTAAAGCCTTGAGCATCCGAGAATTATGCATCATGTCCTATCATATCATATCATATCATATGGGAGCGTTGTTACTACACAAGATGGGCGTATTGATTGGATCTTAGACAAGCACACTTTATTTTTCTCGGAATTTGAGTTGGTAAGAAGCGAACTTGAAGCTTTATCATTCCAGGTGCTTTTTCTTGTTAGTTTGAAATTTAAATTTATTAAAAAAATAAAAAAATAAAATAAAAGTAAAAATTTTTATTATTATCTTTTCTCTTACCTTTATTTTTATTTTTTATTTTTTATCACCAAATTTTTAACCTAAACACAATATAAACAAACGATAAAAAAACGTACGAAATTTTGTTTGACCTGATCTGTGAGCCCATGCCACTAGGGAAGAGGAATACTAGAATATATGTTGACAACTTTTTCAAAAAAAGTACACACCAAGGCTTTCAAGGAGAGCTATAAGTGATGTGCTGTGTTTTTTAGAACGCAACTTGTGCGATCTGTATAGATGCACATATTATCTATATATATATATAGATATATATTTAAGAGGAGGGGACTCCTATTATTGGGGTCTTGCACCAATTAGACTTTAAGCGGTAACTTGTGTAAAATTATCATAGACATCTTGTATTACAACTAATTAATTAATTTTAAGAAGAAAAAAAAAGCTTTCACCAGCTTTCTACAATTCTCTTTTCTCCATTAAGCATGAAAAGGATTAGATATTGATGAGTCGCAAATTATTTTCATATCATGACATCATTCTACACCACCTCTTTTTTCCCCCACCTCCTTCTATCTCTTAACCTGCAAACCTAGGTTTTGATCACTTTAGTTAGCAGAGGTTGTATCCACCATTTAGAGCAAGTGTTACATTTTGCCAATTTTATCCCTTTTCTTCAAGGATAAAAAAACAATTATTAGAGCGTGATGAGCCTTGTTGTCTTTAGCTAATTGAACTAGAAATGCTAGCCAAAGCAAGGGTCAAAGCTTCAATATTGTCTACCACAATGCAGACAGGTAAAAAAAAAAAAAAAAGGTTGGGGTGCCAATAAAACTTATGAGCTTTGTTTCTTTAATAGAAAGTTACGATAAAGATTTTCTATATAGAAATGGAAAATGTAATTATTGTAGAGTTATTAATGTAGCACTAATGTACTAATCTAATTTGAAAAACCTAGGCTCAGTCTATGGTTTGTCCACGAGACTAAATCCTACAATATTAGGTCAAGATGTAATGGCAATGAGCAATATGGTATACTTTCAAACATAAAAGGAGAACAAACCATTCAATCAGGAACACACCAGTCTTTTGCCATGGAAACCCTTAAATAGGAGAAAAATCACGTGTCCTTTTTGCTGGACAAAGATCATGCACTATTGATAGTTTAGACGGTTACAAGACTCTTTACGGTCAAAACCTAGCAACTCCTTGATCTAATGATTGTCTGGATCTTGCTCGTATCCACAATTCACCATCATCGTACTTGATCACCGTTCAGATCCCTTAGAACGGATTTGGCACCTTGAACTCATTCAAGACTCTCGATCTCTTCAATTGAGTTGAAGAAAATTGTTGCTAAGACACATTTCTGAGCTCTTGGGAAGATGGAAAATACTTCTCTCTAGGTATTTTTAATAGTGGCAGCTCAGATCAGGTCTAGGGAAGTGTGATGTGCTTTAAATAGGTGCAAAAATTCTATCGGCGCGATTCCTGAGAATCCAGATTTTGCGCACCTCAATCCCGCGAGGATCCTGTGAGGTGCAGTTCGATCCCTCGAGAACCTGCGAGGATCTCGAGAACTCAATCCTAGATTTCTGGCGTGCTCATTGTTTTTGCCCGTGACATCCCACGAGGTCATGTCCAATTTGCAGGCCCACTGTTTTTGCCCTTGACCTCCACTAACATCCTTCAAAGATCTCGCGATGTCTTGATTTGTAGCCAGTGCACTATTTTTGCCCTCGAGATCCCTTGAAATTCATCGACATCTCTCGAAGACCCTTTTATCAACCAATATGTATCATACAAGACTCTCTTAGCACGAGCGTTGCATGAATAAGCTTCAAATCCTTTCTAAATACTTGTGATTGATAACCCAAATCCCCAAATTACATCAAACAAGACTTATCACGAACTATAGCTAATTACATAACCTTACAATCTCCTCTTTTGGCCATTTCGTGACCAAAACCCTATGCTACAAGACACATTACGGGGAAATAACTGGATAATACAATGAAACCCCAATCATAAGCACTTAGGATCCACCCTGCACGTACTACAAACAAACAACCAACCTAATCAAGTGCAAGAGAGATATAAGATATAAGATATAAGATAAGAAAAACAAACTAGCCCAATAGTAGCTATAGCATAAACAAGTCTCTCCCGTTTTGGAAGAAAATTGACAAAGGAAGCATGGAGAACAAACCATATCAAGAATGAAATATGCAACAACTATCCAATATCCAATATATAAATAAAGAGTAGAATTGTCCAAAATCCAACAACTAAGGCCTCAGCAAGCAAAAGGAGGAAACCAACGAAACATAGAACAAAACACAATCAAAAGGCACCATAGATAAAGAAAAGAAAATATCCACAAGAGAACCATCCACTAGAAAAACATCTACCGATGACGAAAGCTCCGAATGAAGTCATTTATGTCAGTGATAAACTCGATATGCCATCGAGAGAGAGCAGACAAAGTATTCCAAACACAAATAATCCACAATGAGATCGATGCGCTCATGAACCAGGCCAATGCGCTCTACAAGGTTAGTGTGAATGGACGTCAGCTGTGTGGAGAGAGCAGCAATGGTAGCCGTAGTAGATGGTGAAAAAGCTAAAATAGGAATAGAATGCCCAACAGAAGGAGGAGTAGTGGAGGTAAAGGGAGTAGTCGGATCAGTAGGAGCACCCTCATCATTAGAAAGTTCCACCGCAAGCTGCTGTAACTGAGGAGGTGGAGGAGCAACGCCGAGATAGGCATTACTCATCTTAAGAGTGTGACAGGAAATGGGTTTCCCAACCAGAATACGAGTCTCGTGAGGCTCGACCACAATCTTATGACGGGAGAGGAACTCATTGATCATGACCTCGAAAGGAAGATAGGCTCGAGAGGAATTATCAGCAGAGGCCTCAAGGATTAAATTAAACATGAGTCTACTTATATCCACAGACAGCCCGGTGGCAACAACATGCATAAATCAGGCTCGGGACTCATCAATCTCACTCACATGGGAGGTACACAGAAACAAGTTGCACACCACATGGTAGAGCACCCAAAAGACATCCTTCAACTCTTTTCGTTTTAGAAGACTCGAAGGACTGAAAGGCTAGTCACCTCCACCAGATAACATGAGCTGGGCCAACGAGTTCAAGGAGGGCTCAGAACGAGATAGAGGATAAGGAAACTCAACAACAAGTGATGTGGTGAAATGTGCATATGTTAGAGATAGAGAAGTGAAAAGACACCCCACGCACATAGGACTGCAAAGACCCAGCCTCCTTGTCGGAGGCATGAATGTTAACATAGAATTCTCGGACGAGCTCTTCACAGGCAAACCCATTACACGCAGCAAGACGAGTCCAACTCCACTTGGAGAAATAGGTACTGATGACTGTCTCAAAAAATTCATCAAGAATAATACCCCGAGAGATAAAAACAAAGCGAGATGCGAACGACCTATTGAACTTAGACTTAGCCTCAGATTCTGGTCTAAAACTAGAGTCCACAGAAGATGAAAACTCTCCCTGTCGACGTGAAGACGTAGCACCAGGTGTACCACAGCGCAGATGCTTGCTGGGGGAACTAGGGGTTTGCTTTTTGCCTGGGGAGGAAGGAGTTTGCCATTTTCCTGGGGAACCTGAAGATCGGTGATAAGGAGGGGTTTGAGGCCTCTTTCATTTCCTTGGAGTAGGAATCATGAGGCCAAAAGCCACAGCACAAAGAACACTCCAAAACACACAGACACCAACCGAGACACATAGAGCCAGACATAACGACACACCTCAAATCACTTACACATCGAACACATAGCCCTACGACCCACCCAGAGCAAGACGAGGGTAGAAACGCCCTCCAACCGAGACACAATGACCCACGAAGGGGCTTTGTATGCACCCTATTTTTGCCCGCTCGGCAATCTTCGAACTGACCAAGCTCATGTTCACACATCACATGCATATTTAGACTCTAAGCTCGCCTTTTAAACTTGAATTTAGTCTACCAGTCGCTTCTCGGGCCCATAGGGCCCACTTGAAGCTAAATGACCGTTTTGCCCTTGGTGAGCCGGTCTCATTTTTCGACCAAACCGGCTCTGGGTGTCAAACCGGTAACCTTCCGAGAATACTTCTTATAGTTCTCAACCTTTCCTTATCTTTCCGGATCATTCTGAGTTAGTTCCGGCCAACTCGGTACGAAATGACCGTTTTGCCCCTGGTGGGCTGGTCTTTTTTTTCGACCACACCGGCTCTGGGTATCAAACCGGAAACCTTTGAGAACATTCTAAATAATGTTTCCAGATCCCAAGTCTTCTTCCGGGATAGTTCGAGTCTGTCCCGGCAGTTTCCCGATCCGATTGACCGTTTTACCCCTAAAGGCCCGGTCAACCTTTCCGACCCATCTTATCCTCATTTTTTAAGTCAAATACCTTCAGGACACTATTTTAAGTGTTCCTGCTCTTTTCCAGCCTTCCGGGCAATTCCCGGTCTCTTAAAATCATTTCTGGACTTTCCGAAGTCACTCCTAGTGAAGCCAGGCTAAAAATTACATGGTAGTCACTAGTACAGGCGCCCAAATCCAGTCAAAGATACGTTGCTTGCCGAACTTTAATATTTCCTAAATGACTGGCGCCACTAGTAGTGGCGCCAAGCCAAAAAATGGCCTAACGCCACTCCTAGTGGTGCCAGTGTAAAATTTGGCCTTGCGCCACTGCAATAGGCGCCAGTGTTGTCCAACCTCTATAAATACAGAGCCTCATTCAACGTGAAAGGGATCTGCAAACTCAACCTAAAAATCCTATAATTCGATATACAGAGCTCGAGCACTCCCAAAACCCTAGCCTCCTTAGGTTCTCCAAACCCTAGCCACCATACACAAACCCTAGTCTCATATACATTCATACACACCCCCATACACTCATACACTAGCCTTCAACCATCCTTTGAAGACTTGAAGAGCTGCAATCCAAAGCTTGAAGACAACTTTTGAGGATTGAAGACGAAGATCAAGACCGAAGACCGAAGACCGAAGACCGAAGACAGCACGGCGGACAAAATAAATAAGACATACTGTAGGCTCCCTATTTAAATTTTCGCACTCCCCCCCTCTCTCTTCTCTCTCCTAACCCACTTGGGTTTTCTCTATTTTAATCCCCTATCTCTTTCGCCCCCTTTCTTTGCATGCTTGAAACAAGGGGACTCCCGGTCCATGTGTAGGATTAGACTGTTGGAGAGTCACCGTGTCGGGGGCTTTCTTCTAGTCTAACCAGAGACCACGTGGGTCCGGCCTCCTTGATTATGTGGTGAAGCCTTAGCCTTGTATGTTCACGACCCCAAAATTGCATTGTGCATATCATGATCTTGCATCTTCCAAAAAACCGTTTTCAAAAGTTGTTTTCAAAATCGTTTTCAAACTTGTTTTCAAAATTGCATCAAAATCTCTTTTTCGAAAACTTGTTTTCAAAACCACAATTCTAGGGTGATTCTAGCCTTTCCATGGCTAGGGTTGCTTTAGGAAAGTATTACATTAAAGGTGACCCTTTTGGTCTATATTTTCAAACCTTATTGTTTTCAAAACCACTTTCTTAAAGTGGTTCTAGCCCTCTTATGGCTAGAATCACTTTAGGAAAGTGAGATGTTTTTATACTTTCCAAAAACTTTCTCTTCATAAATCTCTTCCTAAAAATCTTCTTTTTCAACATACTTCCTAAAAACTCTCCTCTTCAAAGTTGTTTTCAAAAACTCCCTCCAAAAATCTATTTTTCAAAGCTTCCTTTTTCAACTCCTTTCCAAAAACTCTTTCTCCTCAAAATTCACTTTCTAAAACACTCCCTAGATTCACCTTCCTAAAAACTCTCTCCAAAAACCTTTCTAAAAAACTCTCTTTCCAAAATCTTCCTTCTAGAAACTTCCCCTCTAGGATTTTCCTTCTAAAATCTTCGTTTCCAAAAACACACTTTCCAAAAACTCTTCCCTGGGATTTTCTTTCTAAAACCTTCGTTTCCAAAAATGCACTTTCCAAAGATTCTTTCCTTAGAGCCCAAGTCAAGCCTTAGAACCCACAATTAGGAAACCCTAATTTTCTTTCCAAAAACATGATTTTCAAACTTTGACCCAAACCTTGGTTTCCAAAACCTCTTGTTTTCACATCCAAACGATACACGTTTCCAAAACCTATTTTCTACGTCGAAACTATAATTTTTCAAAACTAGGGTTTCTAGAATCTCCCTTTCCAAATCATTGTCAAATCAAATCTTCCCTTTAAGAAACCAAATCCAATCTCCCCGTTTAGGAAACTAGATCCTATTCCCCGTTTTTGGAAACAAAATCAAACATTCTCTTTTCAAAACAAAATCCAATCATTTCCTAATCCAACTTTTTCTTAATTCAAATCCTTCCTAAACTTCCACTTTCCTAAACCTTAAGTTTCCAAAACTTGAACATAGAAATCTTTCCTAAATTTTAAAACTCAAAAGCTAAATCTTTCCTAATTCAAATCTTTCCTAATTTCCTACCTTCCTAAACCATAAGCTTCCTAAAACTTTCAACTTCCACATCTTTTCTAATTCAACCCCCTTTCCAAATTTAAGTTTTCAAACTTTTTCTAAACTCAAACCTTTCTTAATTTCAAGATTTTCTAAAACTCTAAAAACTTTCTAAATCTTTCTAAATCTCAAATCTTTCTAAAACCCAAATCTTTTTAAATTCAAGACTTTCTTAAGTTAAATCTTTCTAAATTTCGAATCTTTCCAAAATTCTAAACTTTTCTAAAACTTCAAATCTTTCCAAATTTCAAAACTTTATAAACTTAAAACTCTCTTATTTTCAAAACTTTCTTGTTTTCTAAATAATCCAAACTTCCCTATTTCTAAACTTTCCAAATTCAAAATTTTCCTAAGTTGAAAATTTTCTAAATCAAAACTTTCCTAAAACGGAACCTTCTTAAAATGACACTTACCTAATTCGAAAGCTTTCCAATTTTCAAAACTTTCCTAAGTCGAAAATTTCCAAAAATGAAACTTTCTAAATTTGAAACTTTCTTAAATCGGACCTTTCCTAATTCAAACCTTTTCTAAATCCAATCTTTCTTAAACTTTTGAGTCTTTCCTAAGTCTCATCTTTCTTAAGTCTAGGTTTCTTAAACCTTCTCTTTCCAAAACAAGTCCAAATCTATCTTTTCAAAGCAAGTTCAATCTTCTCAATTTCAATTTCCAGTCTCCTCTTCTAATCTCAAATCAAATCCGATTTTCAATTCAATCTCTCTTTTCAAATCAATCTCTTTTCAATCGGACTCTAGTCCGAATTACGATTGACCTGATTCCCCCAAAGGGATACGTAGGCAACCTTCATAGGTGCAGTCACAACATTTTTCAAACTTTCAATTCCACCCTCATGGGTGCGGTCTCCATATTTTCAAATCCCAATTTCTAATCTACTTTCAAAATTCCAATTTCAAAATTTCTACTCTTAATTTTCAAGCTTTCCAATTTCAATTCCATCTCTTCAAATCTATTTTCAAATCAAATCAATTTCAAATCAATCTCTTTTCAAATCTATTTTCCAATTCTCTTAACTTGCACTTGCATATCATGCATCATGTTAGTGTTTAAACATTGTTTTTCTAAAATGGATAGGATTGAACTATAGTTAGTTAAAGATTCTCATAGGTGAATCTAGGGTAGATTGACATGTAGGTACCGAAAGGGCGGGGTAAGGTGATAGCTTAGTGCGTCTTCCCTACACGTAACCAACCTCCGAACCTAGAATCACTGTTTTCAAAGACCGAAACGGAGTTATTTTTTAAAAAAAGGGCTAAATATTTTCCAAAGGTTGCCAAACAACCTGTTTTCTTAAAAACCCTTTCTCGAGGAGATATTTTCAAAATCGTTTTTCAAAAACCTTAAGTGTAGTCTTCGGATTATTCTTAGTTTTTAGGTGACCTAACTCACCTTAATCAAGTTAGGTGGCGACTTCGAATCTTTTTCAAAAGCCCTTTATTCAAATCTATTTTCAATTCAAACCTAGTCGCACTCATTCTTTTAGGAGGGTGGGTTCTAACGAGAGAGTACAACATTTTTCCCGCTTGTGTGAGTATTCCTCGAGTGCGAAAAATCTGGGCTCGACAGGCTCACAACCACAAAAACGCACCCACTCAACTCTAGGCAGAAAACCCCCAAAACCCCTAAAAATCTAGGGCACATGAAATCGAACTGAAATACGAAATGCTAAACCGAGGAGGAGTAGGAGGGTTACCTTGAAACCGGCTTGAACGAGACGACGAGGAGTGGAGGAGAGAAGCTCGCTGGATCGAGGAGGAAGGGGCAACCTAGAATCGCCTAGTGTCGAGGGCTCGAGAGCGGCAAACAAGAGAAGGAGAAAAAAAATGAATTAGAACAGTCGAGGGTTTGTTTTTAAAAGGAGGCTAGATAAGTGGACTAAGCTGTGGCGAGAACCTGGGAGGATCCCGTAAAGTCACCAATTGCAACAAAATCAGTTGGAACCCTAAAAAAAAAAACTTGCAACAACCCATAAGTCTCAATCATATGCAAAGTTCAACCAATAAAATTTAAGATGCCATAAGCATGAATAAATCAACATCAAGCATGTGCAAAGATTAATCAAATAGCAACTCAATAAACAAAAAGATGATACGAGAGCTACAAGAAACCATGATAAAGAGATGCAAGTCGGTAAATTAGATCAATAAGAATATAGACCCTAGAGCAAGATCATGGCAGAGTTCATCATGGAAACCTCCTCTTAGATAAGAATATTGTAGAAGTCAAACCCTATGACATCCCTATCATAAAATTTTCAATCAACCCCTTTTTTTTTAGGACAACTTTTTTGTCCTTCTTTGAAAATTCCAATCCTATCTCTCTAAAATGAACTAATATATAAGCACATGGATGGTGGCTTTCACACATATCAGCGTGTAGCCATCTCCTCTTATCACATAACAAGGATAACTTCTCACATACTCACTGGTAGCCCTTTCCACCCTACATAAGAATATTTTTTTTGAATGGGTATATATGAGAACAAGGTCAATCTAGACATTCCATGTACATGGGAGATCATCCATGATAAGTATTACAAAATAACAAATAAAAAAAATGAATTCCATATTCTAAGAGATCTCATGAGGTGAGCACCACGTACACATGAAGCATTGGCTTGACAATAATCATCAAATGTCATTAGAATCACTAAAATACAATCAAAGAAGCATACAAGATTCAATTTAGAACATGCTTATACTTCTTAGCATTTCATGGGAAGAGCTTTAAACAGGAGACAAATAGTCCAAGAGCAAGCCAGAAATAAGAAAAAAAAACACGCTATACATGGCTTGAGATAAGATGAATAAAAAAAAAAAAAACAAAGACAAATAAAATGATAAAAACAACTCAAGCCAAAACCCCCCAATAAAACAAACTACTCGAGAGAGCACACTCCTAGGGATTTTCACAGAAATTCAAACCTAAAAGTATCAAGGGGTTTAGTGAAGAGATCAGCAAGTTAATTCTCAGTGGAAATATGCACGAGAGAGATGACTTTCTCTTCGACTAATTCACAGATAAAGTGATGACTTTCTCTTCGACTAATACTAATCGCACTCATGTTATCATAGAACAAAGTCATGACATTTTGCTCCAAGCCATAACCACACAACATCTGTTTCATCCACAAGAGCTGAGTACAGCAGCTTCTAGCAGTTATGTACTTTGTTTCAATAGTGGACAAAGAGATGGCATTCTGCTTTTTACTATGCCAAGTAACAAGGTTATTACCTACATAAAAACACCCACCAGAGGTGCTTTCATGATCATCGGTAGATCCTGTCCAATCTGCGTCAGTATAACCTGGAATATTCACATTGGTGTCCATGGTAAACCAAATTCCATTCCCAAGAGTACCGTTAACATATTTAATGATTCTTTTAACAGTAAACAGATGTAACTCTTTGGGACATGCCTGAAAACGGGCACAACCACCAACACTAAATGTAATGTCAAGTCTACTAGCAGTTAAATAAAGCAAACTATCAATTATGCTCCTATACAAGGTTTGATCAACATATTTGCCTGAAGCATCCTTGCCAAACTTCTTCCATAGGTCTCTAGCATATTTAGAATGAGAGATAAAGATCTCGTGATCTATCTGTTTAACTGGCAAACCTAGAAAGTAATTCAGTTCACTTATCATGCTCATTTCAAATTGACTTTTCATATGTTCAGAGAAATTATAAGTAAACTTTTCAGAAGTAGAACCAAACACAATATCATTCACATAGATTTGAGCAATAAAAATATGTTTTGATTCCTTCTTAATAAATAGAGTTTTATTAACTCCACCTCGAGAGAAGCCAAACTCTAGCAGAAAAGTAGTCAACCTCTCATACCAAGCCCGAGGAGCTTGTTTCAACCCACACAAGGCTTTCTTAAGCTTGTACACGTGGTTAGGAGGCTTAGGGTCCTCAAACCCTTTGGGTTGTTCAACATAGGCTTCTTCTTGAAGAATGCCATTCAGAAAAGCACTTTTCACATCCATCTGATGAAGTCTGAAGCCTAGATGACAAGCAATAGCAAGTAAGATGCGAACAGACTGCAACATTGCAACAGGGGCAAAGGTCTCATCAAAGTCTATTCCTTCAATTTGAATGTAGCCCTGTGCAACAAGTCTAGCCTTGTTTCTAGTGATAGTGCCATACTCATCAGATTTATTCTTAAATATCCATTTGGTACATATCACATTCACATTATTAGGTCTAGGCACAAGAGTCCAAACATCATTACGCTCAAATTGGTCTAATTTTTCATGCATAGCAGTTATCCAATGCTCATTAGTTAAGGCTTCTTTCATATTTTTAAGTTCAAATAAAGAGGTATAACACAAATAGTTTACCTCATTTCTTACTTGACGCCTTGTCTTCATTTGTTCTGTGACCTCTCCAATCACTTGGTCCAATTGATGATTTAGTTTTACTGTGGATGAAGGTTCTAGAATGATTTCAAGTTCATCTTTAGTGTTGTCCATGTGAGTCACAACAACATTCCTCTTCTCATTATTCTCCTTCCCCACATCTCTATAAGATGAACTATCTAAATCACAATCCTCATAAAGTGCATCGTCAGTGTGAACTAAAGCATCATTAATAACCACATTTATAGATTCCATAATAGTAAGAATACACAAATTATAAACATGATAAGCTCTACTATTATTGGAATACCCAAGAAATATTCCTTCATCACTACGGGTGTCAAACTTACCCAGATGTTCTCTATCCCTCAGAATGTAGCATTTGCTCCCAAATACTTAAAAATATTCCATAGTTCGTATGGCGTCTGTTTGGTACCAACTCTCAGATAGACTCGGTTTGCAATGTAGCATGCTGTATTTATCGCCTCGGCCCAGAACTTCTGTGGAACCTTCTTACCATGAAGCATCACTCGGGCCATTTCTTGGATCACTCGATTCTTTCTTTCCACCATACCATTTTGTTGTGGTGTCTTCAGAGGAAAGAACTTATGTCTTATGCCCTGCTCATCACAGAAATTAGCAAACTCCGAATGTTCAAATTCTCTACCATAGTCTGTACGAATTCTGTGAATACATCTGATTTTTGTGCCCTTCTCTACCTGCATTTTGAAACAAAGAGCTCTAAACACAGAGAATGTTTCAAATTTTTCTTAAATAAAATTAATCCAAGTAAATCTAGAAAAATCATTGACAACCACAAAAATATATTTCTTTCCTCTAATACTCTCTATTTGAGTGGGACCCATAAGATCCATATGAACAAGTTCAATATGTTTGGATGTTGCAATCTGCTTAACTTTCTTATGTATGGACTTAATTTGCTTCCCCAATTGGCAAGGTCCACAAACACAATTCGTGGTTTTTTCAAGTTTTGGAATCCCACAGTTGAGTTTAGAACTAGAATGTCTAGATATATCATTAAAATTTATATGGCCAAGTCTTTGATGCCATAGCTTAGTCTCTTCTAGTTTAGTAAAGTTGCAAGTAATACCACTCTCTCAGGTGATCCAGTAACAATTGTTAGGAGTACACACACTTTTCATAACACAAGTACCCTTTTTATAAAAAATAGAGCATTCAGTTTTAGAAAATTGTATTTGATGTTGTGTGTCACATAGCTGACTGATGCTTATGAGATTAGCCTTTAAGCCCTTAACTAGCAATACATCATTAAGGTTTGGTAACCCTTGAGATTTTATATTACATTTTCCCCCAACTCTAGAGGTGCTATCATTTCCAAAGGTTACTAAACCTCTATCATATTTAGTCACAGTGTCAAAATACGTTCTATTACCACACATATGCTTTAAGCAGCCACTATGAAGATACCACATATTAGAACTGTGAGCCTTCAGGGCAGTGTAAACTATATATCCTCTCAGGTCATTTTTCTTTATCCATACAATCTTAGGATTATCATTTGGATGCTTTGGGAGTGACTGTTTGTTAGGCTTTTGCCCTTTCCTAGAGGTATGTTTAACTGCAGATCTTGTCATATAGTTTCCATAGTGTTGAGGCTGAGCATGTCTTTGAAAATCATGTTCTATAAAATTCCTTTGCTCAGTTAACACACAAAACCTATTGGACATCTGACCATTGTATGATCTACCTGGTTTTTTGAAGTTACAAGTTTGAACATAATCCACAGATAATCCATACGATTTATGACATTGTGGCCTAACATGACCTCTTATACCACAGTAGTGAAAGATAGGTACAAAACAAGAATGGTTACCTTGATTTTGAGGAGAATTATACCTTTCTTCAGGAATAAATTTGATGGGCTTACTGTATTGGTGTTGCTTTGACTTTGAATGTTTGGCCTCATACCCAATACCACGTGTATCCCAAGAATGCTTATGATTCAAACACACTTTCTCTACCATGGATGCATTAGCCTTGTACTTCTTGAAGGTTAGATTAGACTTAAAGAGATCAGCTTCAAGTTTTAGAATTTTTTCTTCAAGTGCCTTCTTAAACCCATCTCTATCAAATGCATCTTTCTCGAGAAACTTCACTTTGTCAGATAGAGTTGTTTGATGTTTCTTCAACTGGCTAATCTTTGCTTGAGCATCAACATTCACCTTTTTAAACGAATCAACTTCTTCCAGAGCCTTCTTCAACTTCTTACCTAGTTTGACATTCACATTGGTAAGTTTGTATGACTGTTTGTATAGTTGATCATACACTCCCTGTAGTTCACTTTTATTTTCATCATTTGATTCATCCTTATCTTCCTTGAGAGATCCCACTGTACCATCTAATTCATCTGATTTTTCCGTTTCAGGGATCTTAGATGTGGCTTTGGTTAACTCAGAAGCAGATGCCATAAATGCTGTGAAATTCTCAGACTCATCATCTTCATTCAATTCCTCTTCCTTATCGGAATCACTCCATGTGACTGTTAAAACTCTACTTCCTATGTTTTTCTTTTTGTTTTGACAATCTGTAATAATATGCCTAAAGCCATGACATTTGAAGCATTGTTTTGGCTAGACTTATCAGATGGCTTCCTTACAAATTTCATTTTGTCAAAAGATTTTCCTTTAGTTTTATCAAATAAGGAAGATTGATCATGTTGTTATTTATTGAAATTTTTTTAAAACTTTTTGATAAACAAGGCCATCTCCTCGATACCCATATCAGAATTACTATCATCAGCCTCATTAAATCTTTCCTTAATAGAATTTAAGGCAACACCTTTATTCTTTCGACGTTGATGAAAATTTGCTTCAAAGGTTTGTAAGGATCCTACTAAGTCTTCTATTATTAAGGCATCAACATCCCTACTTTCCTTTATGTCTGTAACCACTACAAGGAAAAACACATTTCGCGACTAATTGTTACGACCATATTGTGGGTAGTCACCAATAGTTACATGTCTAGCAACTAAATAATAATTTGGTCACCATTATTAACATTTTAGCGACCATGGCTTTTTAGTGGCCAATAGTTATAGTTTTCAGCGACTAACTTGATGCATTGTTGCCAAAAGTTGAACATTAGGTGACTAAGTTTTTTGTTGTTGCCAAATGTTTAACATTTGCGACTAAAGTTTGGTTGCAATATAAAATTTGATGAAAATTTATTTTGTCCAAATAAATCATTCTCGATTGGTTTTGTAGGTTAGAAAATCTTTGCAGCTTGCAACAAGCCATTTTTAATGTGTTGAGCTGGGTAAAGGAAGACAAGCTAGACTTGCTTTCACTGGCATTAACTGTCAATTAAGCTGTTGTATGAAAGCTCGATTGTTGTAAGCTTTTGTAGCCCCAGGATCACATCTAGCTCTATGGTGCCATTGAAGTTGTTGAAAGAAAGTACGAGAATATTTAACCTTTTAATTTCAAAGAAAGATATGGGAATAGGCCCTTCTAGTTTGTTAGTACTCAAATCCAATGTATCCAATGGAGCCAATGATTCATTTGAAAATCCAGTAACTTGACCACAAAATTGGTTATTGGAAAGCTGAATTTTCCGCAGTGATGGGAGGGAAAATAGTGACAAGGGAATACTCCTATTGAATGAAATGTAAAACATGTCAACTCTCAATTAACCATACATCTTTCTCATTAATTAATGAGTGAGTTGCAAATAAATAAGTTTTCAGATAAGGTTGGGCTTCTTATAGCATGCGTACGGAAAGTAATCTCATCCCAATCACCAATTCAAATATATTTAGTTTCATGCTAACTATAAGAAGTCGAATAAAATGAAGTAACTTGGAACTTTGGAGTAACTTAAGGCAAACGCATCCCATAAGCATTCAATTGGTATACTATAATTTGATGCATTAAGCCCACATGGCTTTTAATTTTAGTGAAGACAAATAAAAGATGGCTCATATTCACAATTTACATTAACTGTCAGTAGCGCGTGATAGCGGGATCAACCGCGCGATGGCGCGCTCCCACAGTGAACTGCACTGAACTCCCTTATTAGCGCGCTATTAGGCTACGATCGCAAGGTTATTGATTTCATCCACTGAACTCTCTGTGCTATTAGCGCACTATTATCCCGCGATGGCGTGCTCCATTTTGTAAGTTAATAAATTATCTTCCTCTATATTGAAACTCTCTTCCCCCTAAACATCCACCTTACTTAACGGGTTAATAAAGTAAATACAATCCATCAAAATACAAACATGTTCAATAACATATTAATAATCTCAAAATATTCCACAAAAGAAACATGAATCATCATTTAAACTATAATATATATCATCCAAACCAAATTGTCCAAAACAAATCCGTCCAACAACATAACTAAAACTAAAAAGATCAAAACAACCAACCACACTATCACCACCACATAACCAAGCTACTACCTTCAAAAATAATTACTAAGCTAATTTCGTCCTTTTTAGCACAAAATCACTGAGAAGCAGGAGGTGGTGGTGGAGGAGGTATGTGACTGTCTTGAATATAGGTGATCACAAAATCCATTGTGGCTTCCACATGCATTCACTGTTACATCATGTCGGTTCTATGTAAGGTTTACATTAAAGTCATCAAACTCTTTTTCATCATTTGGATTCTTTGGTAGTTCATCTTCCTGATCATGACGGAATGCTTCTTCTTCACCATCTTCTGCTTATTGAATCCTGGATTGTAAAATTGCCTCCTCGCTAATAACTTTTGGATCAACATCAGTCCTAAGCAAATCATTGGTAATGGGATCTTTAAGGATAATTGGTGCAATCTCGGTGCTTGTTTCTTGTCGGAACAGATCAATGGGATCATCTGTTTGATCTATTTCATCTTTCTCCGGCACATCCCATATTCCTCGATGTTGGAATCGTTCTACAACTTTCCATTCTTCCTTGATTGACGTCTACTTGGTATCATTGACGTAGAAAACTTGCTGGACTTGATTTGGTAACACAAATGGATCATTCTTGTACCATCTACTTTTGACATCAATACTTATGGCATGTTCATCCATCCGACAAGTCTTGTTAGTACCAGTATTGAACCATTCACATTGGAACAAAATAAGTTAATATTCAAACAAATACGTCATTTCCCACACTTTGATCAATTTACCGTAGAAATTCGTTAAGCCGCTTGGGTGATTTCCTTCCACTACCTCACCACTATTTTGACTTCTATGGCAACTGTCGCGGTCGACTGTATGAAATCGCATTCCATTACAAATATACTCAGAATATGTCCTTACTATTGGAGTCGGACCGTTAACCAATGACCATAATTCATCTGTTGCTTCTGGGGCCTTATCTTTTCTCAATTGATTCATCTACACAAACAACGTAAATAATGTTAATTTTAGTATATCATTATCTTCACGTGCACAAGTAACTAGGACTTACTTCTTGTTTGAACCAATTTGGAAATTCTTTTTGTTGTTGCTTTTTGATGTATTCTGCATTTTTATTTCCAAGTAAACTGTTGTATTTCTTACTCGATCAATACACTTTCTTAATTATGAATACATAAATATAATCATATGTAAGAAATGAAATTAAGAACGTTAAAGAAAACGTACTGTAGATAAGGTTCCACTTCTGAACAATTGAATAAGATAAACCAGTGTGCCATTTCACGTTCTGTAGTGGGCACATCCGGTGCCCTTGTAATCAAGCTAAACGGATGGGCAGTTTGAGAAAATACTACTAACCCAGGACCACGCTCACCGCCATCATCGTTCCTTTCCTGTCGGTTGAAAATAGTTTCTATTCCATCAAGATACCTAGAACAGAAAGTAATACACTCTTTGGAAAGGTACGCCTCTGCAATCGAACCTTCTGGACGAGCTTTATTGGCAACAAACCCTTTTAACATCCCAAGTAGCCTACAGAAGAGACAATGAAAATTTTTCAGAGGAAATTAGGCTTTCAAATCATCAAGAACATGCTCAGTCTAGACAGCATAATATGATATCACACAGTATTATGTTTTTCGATGATGTAATTACCTTTCAATTGGATACATCCATCAATATTGCACTGGTTCTCCAAGCTTAATTTCACGAGGTAAATGAATAGCCAAGTGCACCATGACATCAGAGAAAGTCGGAGGAAATATCTTTTCAAGCTTGCAAAGTACGAGGATGATATGACCCTCTAGCTTCTCTACATCATCTACCCTCAATGTCTTTGAGCACAATTGCTGAAAAAAATTACCCAACTCAAATAGCACGGTACCAATTTCCTTAGTAACATAACTGTGCATCCCAATTGGAAGAAGTCGCTGCAAAAGGACATGGCAATCATGAGTTTTAAGGCCAGACAACTTACCCCCTTGAGTGCTCACAGAGTTAGAGATGTTTGTTGCATAACCATTAGGGTACTTGATTGACTTTAAAAAATCATAAAAGCCTTGTCTCCTAGTAGGGGGCAATGTGTATAATGCTGGAGGCTTCTTAAAAGACCCATCATCACGCTTCTTGAGGTGTAACTCCTTTCGTATATTCAGGTTTTCTGAATCTAAGCGTGCCTTTTTCGTATCCTTATTCATACCGTCTATGCCCAATAACGTCCCAAGCAGATTAACACATATATTCTTCTCTATATGCATGACATTGAGGTTGTGTCGAAGCTGGAGGGTTTTCCAATATGGCAACTCAAACATAATACTTCTCTTCGTCCAATTTAAAATCAAATGCTCATCTCTTCATCTTTTTTCCTACAACTTGGATGCTTTCCAAATGCCTTGTAAGTCCCTGAATCAATTTGCTCCAAAATTTGTTCGCCTGACATCTCCATAGGCCTTGATCGATTTTCCATCTCACCATTAAACAACTTACTCCTTCGCTAACTATGATTTTTAGGCAAGAAGCGACGAGCTCCCATGTACCCTATCTTGTTTATCAAACCCTGCGATGAATTGTCCTCATTGCAGATAGGACAAGTCAAATAACCTTTTGTAGTCCAACCAGACATGTTTTCATATGCAGGGAAGTCATTAATCGTCCACATTACGGCTGCACGCATTAGAAACCTTTGCCCTTTCGAAACATTATATGCTTGAACCCCATTCACCCACAATTCTTTTAGCTCGCTAATAAGTGGTTGCAAGTAAACATCAATATCTCTTCCAGGGGACAATGGCCCAGGAATTAGCAATGACATCATAGAATAGGGCTCTTTCATGCACATCCATGGTGGGAGGTTGTAAGGCATCAAAATAACGGGCCACATACTATATGATGAGCTCCTATTGCCAAAGGGATTAAAACCATCAGTTGCTAACCCTAACCTCATGTTTCGCGAGTCCTCAACGAATAATGGATATCGCCTATCAAAATCCTTTCATTCCTTAGCATTAGCCGGATGTCTTAATACTCCATCATCTAAACGTTTCTCCTTGTGCCATCTCATGTCAGCCGCTATTTTCTTTGACATAAACAATCTTTTAAGCCTTGGTGTTAGAAGAAAATAACGTAATGTCTTATAAGGGATCTTCTTACCTTTATCGTCATTTACCTTGTATCTGGACTCCTTACACTTTGGGCAATGCTCCAAATCTGCTATCTTTCCTCAAAATAGTGCACAATCATACTTGCACGAATGAATAGACACATACCCCAAACCCAAATCACACAAGTACTTTTTACATTCATAAAGATTCTATGGTACAGTATCATCAGCACTCGGTAGCATCACCTTGAATGCATCCATCACTATATCAAACGCAACATTGATCATCTTGTTGTACACCTTAATATGAAGCATCTTCATAATGAACGACAAAATTGACTTTTTACATCCCGAATATACTTCACGATGAGCACCATTAAGCAACTTATCAAATTTCTACGCATCATGACTTTCAAAAATGTTAGGCAAATTATCCATACCATCATCGAAGGCTCCACCCACGTAGATTTCTTCCAACATATTGGGCAACTGATCATTGTCCCAAAGAATGTCACCTTCCACTATATTTGAATTACCACCACCTTGGTATTGGTCATCATTGTTTTGTACACTTGGTTGACGCACATCAACAGGTTCTCCATGATCTACCCAGGTCTTGTAAGAAGGATCGATCCCTTTTTGGATCAAGTGAACATAAACTTCTTTCGCACTTAGCTTTTTTCCATTCAAACAATTTAAACACGGACAACAAATCTTAGCCTCTTGGTCATCTAATTTTTTCCTCGCAAACTTTATAAACTTTACTACACTATTTTTATATTCTTCACTTCTCACTCTATCCTTAATCGTCATCCAACTTTTATCCATGACTTGTCACCTACAAGGATCAGAATAAAAATTAAAATTCAAAACTAGCATAATAAAATGGTACTAGCTATGTAATAACTCAAGTAAAATAATATAGTAGGTGACAAAATTATACTATAATTACTAGACTATAACTAATAGAAATAAACCAATCATCCAACAAAGCTTTCAAACATATAATTCAAAAATTAAAATGTATCCTATATGCATTCAATTGGTTTACTATAATTCGATTAATTAAGCCCACATGGCTTTTAATTTCAGCAAAGACAAATAAAAGATGACTCATATTCACAAGTTTTAAAAAACTGCCAGTAGCGCACCATTGCGGGCTCAACCACGCGTTGGCGCGCTCCCACAGTGGACTGGATGAAGTCTCCGTGCTATTAGCGCGCTATTAGTCGGCGATCGCGCGTTTGTTGATTTCATTGACTGATTTCATCCGCTTAACAGTTACTAAAGTAAATACAATCCATCAAAATAAAAACTTGTTCAATTAATATATTAACAATCCCAAAATATACTACAAAAAAAATATCAATCATCACTCAAACCATCATATATATATCATCCAAACCAAATGTCCAAAACAAATCCATCCGACAACATAACTACAACTAAAAACATCAAAACAACTAACCACACTATCACCACCACACAACCAAGCTACGACATTCAAAAACAATCACTAAGCTAATCTCCTCCTTTTTATCATAAAATCACTGAGAAGCAGGAGGAGATGGTGGAGGAGGTGTGTGACCGTCCCGAATGTAGTTGACCACGGAATCCATTGTGCCTTGAAAAACATCAAGACATGCATTAATTTGAGTAAATTGCTTATTGTTTGACTGCTGCATATCTTGAAGAAATCCCATCATAGACTGAAAATTCATTGAACTAGACGACGAACTCTCAGGTCCACCAGACATAGGAGGATCCCTAGCTCTCTCAAACTCATCATCTTCATCACCTTCCTCGGCATCCACATCAATCATAGGAGCATCAACACATGCTTTGTGAGGCTTACTACGCTCCAAAGACTTCTTATCAATAGGAGCAGCCAAATACAAAACTTTCTCACCCAAAAAAAGTGAAACATTTTAAGCCAAGAGGTATTGGGAGATGAAATAACCAAAGGGAAGACCGAGATTCTTAGGTTTATGCTTTGAGGCATGAATCATATGTTGCACCATGAGAGAGGGAAGATCTATAGTGAGACCAGTACCAATAGTAAACAATAAACAACATCTCTTAGAATTTAGAGAAGTGGAATGAGATGTAGGCTAAATAGTGAATGAAGTGAAAGTGTTGAGAATCCGATACTCAGGTGTGAGAGAGGAATGACGAATTTGTTTGCCCATCACATAAGACTCAGAACTGTTTGTCAAAACAGATACAACATTTTTCATAAAAGCCATATTATCGTCCACATTTTGAATAGGAAGTTGAGGATTATCAATGTAACGTCGCGAAAATTCTGGTAACGTTAAACTTACTATTTACTACACCCATGGTAATATTTCTAGAATAAATATTTGAGGTGATAAAAATATTTAGGAGCCCATGAACCTTATTACGTTTATTTTTAGAAACAAACCCGGTTCAAAACCCCGCCGGTTCGACCAAGCCAAGACACCTTTGTAATGATTTCACTCATGCGAATTTAATAGCATAAATTATATATACATTTCATAACATGCGGGACTAGAAAGATGCTTCAAACATATTAAACATTCATGACCACATTAGCAAAACCGACCATCAGACTTGCACCCGACCAAAACACCTAGCCAATCCATGCACTATTTTAGCATGACACCTGGCTGCATGTTCTAGAATTCGGTAGGCAATTCGAATGTCGGGGATTATCGTCGAAAAACCGACCAAAGCTTTGACAAAATCGACTTACATTCCTTGTATCGGAAATAGAACCACACACTACGCACATTATGTACACAGACACCTGGCTTGCACACATGGCACAAGCTACTGATACATGTAATCTTATATTACATATAACCATTGCGGGTGGCAGGGAAAACCGAAAACTAAACACAAAGAAAAACCAAGGAAAAAAAAAGAAGGAAGAAGAAAGAAGAAACCGAGGCTCTCAAACGATACACCCAGGTGATAAAACTTTCCCTACCACCTCCCACATGACTAACCCAGTAGGTAGAAGACTATCATGGCCGGAAAAATTGTGGAAACTCGAAGAGAGAGAGAGAGAAAGGAAAAGAGAGAGAGAGTTCACGGTTTTGGTGGTGACAGTGGGGATAGGGGCTGGGGGGGTTGTCACAGCGGCTAGGGAGTTTCTCAAGGACACCCATGGGTGTCCCGGAGAGACCCGTGGCCTCTGTGCATGCCTCTCCTAGCTCCTCGAAGCAAAATCTCGCCGGAAAAACTGTCCAGGGGCACAACTCCGGCCACCGGCCACCTTTGCCGGTCACACCACTTGGGGTTGACTCCTCTTAGGGTCTGGAACAAATGTCAAGAAGGGACCAACGGCTAAAAACGAAGGGAAGGCAGCCAAAATGGCAGTTGCAGGTCTAAACCGCTAGGGTTCCGCCATGCAGCCACCATTTTGGCCTCCGTTCGGCCACCTCCGGCCACCATAGGTCAAGCCCAGACCATGAGCATGAAGCCCAAGACCTTGCCAACCTCTAGGGCTCTCTTGCATGGCTGGAAAACCCAGAAATTGGCTAGAAACAGGACCTGCATCGCGACCAGTCGCAGTGGGAGGAAGAAGAAGGCCATGCCTTCCTCCCCCATGCGCGACTGGTGGCGCGTGCGGGGGCGTCCCACATGGCAAAGCTCTGAAATTTTGAGGGCCACACTATGAATATATTATTATGATACCCTCAAAATTTCAGGCCCTAAAGAATTTTCTATGAATTTTCATGAATTTATTACTCTTTTTGACATGAAAATTCACAGAAAATACAAGAGATAAGGGAATGTTCTGGAATTTTGTCAGAAAATCCCTAAAAATATAAGGGATCTATATATAGGAGAGTAGCCTTCCTAGCTACCCCGGGAAAAAATTCCAGAATAACTTCCAGTCCAAGTTACCGAGAAATTTTGTTTCGACCCAAAGATGTGTACCACCCAAGATTCTAACATACTTCTAACAACCTAACTTGATAATAATATATGTAAATTATATGAAAAATAGATATCTAACTTATGGTAATATGAACAGAAAATACGTGAAGAACTGACAGGAATCTTCTGCACCAAGAAACCGACAGGGTAGGAAACCGGGCATTCTTTATGATACATGTTTATTTTAAATCATATTACATGTTCTTTATTAGGCTTAATATATATCTTGTATTAATTTATTGCTTGCACGCTATATATATACATCTCTTGTATGATTGCATCACTGGGGATGAATCAGGGAGGCATAACCGAACAACGAAAGGACCCCAGTTTAAGATCATGGGTGACTACTGATCAACTAGTATCGAGGCTACCATGAATCAGTACTCACTAACTTGGTCTAGGCTAGATGATCATGGGTGGACCCCCACTAAACTTGAAGAGAAAAGAGTGTCAAGGGTGGGCCCACTGGGCTTGATGATGCCCCAAGCAGGATATACCTGTAGGATCCTAATGACGATAAAAAAAAAAAGAAACGGGTACATATGCATGGCATAGATTTACTGCATCTTACACTTGTGTTTTAAAGAATTACGGTATTTCTACTGGGCTTCATCGCTCATACCTATTTTATGGGAACATTTTCAAAAAAATAGAACTCAGCTGGATCCCAAAGAAATGATTAGGAATGAACCCCCAGTTCAGTTGACATTTTCTTAACATTTAACTTGGATTGTACATAAAAATAAAGTTTTGCACCTCTACTAAAGACATATAATGTTTCAGGATGTACGATCTTTTTAATAAAATATGAATGATGTATCTTTATCTTTTAAACTCCCTTGTCTCGATCTAGAAAAGAAAATGGGTCGTGACAATCAACACGAGGAAGATCATAAAAATAACCCACAACATTAGCATTGATAAAGAAGGAAAAACCTCGACAAAAGGTTTTAAAAGACAACTTTTTTTGTTCTCATTGGTAATGTGACAGTAAAATTTCCTAACCATCTCAGGATAAACATTGCCACTAAGATTCAAAATGAAATTCCAACCACGTTCAGTAAAAGTTTTGTAAATAAATACATCTTTGAAATGGTGTGTTTTGAGGCCTCGTTCAAGTAAAATTTTCGTGTAGCAAAGGAATCCTCAAAAATCTTTCTAAAAGAGTCATCCTTGAATTTTGGAGGGACGTAAGAGGACGATTCAACATGGGCTCTTTTCTTAGACATTGTAAACAAGAACAAGTAATTTCAACAACCCAAATCTAACACAATGAAACCCTAGAATGGAAAAATATCAAACAAACAAGATTAACGAGTAAGAATCTTACCAAAATGATGATTAACCGGTGCAAACTAACAAAGAAGATGAACTCAGTCACTGGGTGAAGAACCTAGGGCGCTATCGCGAGATGAGGAGAGAAAACTAGACGTAAAATAGAAGTGACTCCGAAATTGCTGATATTTGAATTGTGAGCTTGCGCTTGCTGCCTTCATAATCTCTTTTTCAATTGTAAAAATTAAAGTATTAAATAAGATAATAAAAATAATTTTTGAAACTAAGATAACAAATCTTGGACATAAACAAAAAGGAAGAAATTTCTGTTATGATAACCAAAGACGCTATGCGGTCTTAATTTTGAATAAAATGTGTTATTTTTAAAAAATATAGAAAAAATTTCATGGGAAACATATATCACCATTAAAAATATAGAAAAAATATAATTTTGAATTACGCGTTATCATATCTAATCTCCATTTGTCATGCCTTATCCAACGCAATTTTTTCATAAAAAATGTTCTCTCTCAACTACATTTAAATTTTTTGTTTAGATTTTTTAAACTTTGAATACTATAAAATGTGGTCATGGCTTTTAATTTATTAGACAATTGATTTTAATTTCCTAAATTTTCTCTCGATGTGGCATATCTAATCTCATCTAACATAATCTAACCTAATATTGACACGATTATGTTGGGAAGAATGAATTTGAAACAATATTAAAATGTATTCAAGCATCAAAATGTACAATTTTAAAAAAAATGTACAATTAAAAAGGAATACAATTTATATTTAGGTACATGTTCTAAAAAAACTTTTTTAAATGTGCAATTTTCATTGACAAACCATTTGTATTCTTTCAACACATGGTATATTACAAAATGTCTGAGACAAAAGATTTAGATGGACAGAATAAATGATGCATAATCCAACGCTAATCAATTTAGGGCAATGATTTCTTTTCTACATAAAAAATAAAGAAAAATGAATAAGAAAAGTAATAAAATCCAACTACTGAAGTATTGAATGCAATGATGAACTCCTAGTGAAAAGAAAAATGAAAGGAAAAACGAATAAGAAATAGAAAAATTCTAATTACTCATAAATTCCTTGGTTCTTCCTCAACTTTTAAACTTCTACTCAAGTTTCATGACTCTTTCTCCACTCTTAAACTTTCAGAAGTTCTTTAGTTCTTTTCAACTTCTCCAAAGGATGATAATCTGTTTTGAACTTTAGTAAATAACAAATCAAAATAGAGGCTTCATTAGACAAAGAGAATACAATGATAAATTTACCAATAGTATCCAAAAAAATTAAAGATGAGTAAATTACACAAAAGCCATAAAGATACCCAAAAAAAGAACAAAGGACAACTGAATTCACGATAATCATGCATACAAGAAAAATATGAGATGAAATATAGAGATTAATCATTAGAAGGAGAACTATAGAGATTCAATGTGATCGCTTACCAGAGATGAGCAAGAGCGATATAATATTATAACATATGTGCACAGTTTTGTTTTGAAAATTTTTCTTAATGCGAGATTTTAGGAATTAGGTACAGATTTTAGAAAGAGGATCAATTAAGGATTTATTGGCCAATCAATATTATCACTCAATTTTTTTGCAGTTTTAAATGTTTAAAAAAAAAATCAAAACAGAGAGAGAATTAATGCATGTGTGGATTTTTCTTGAATATTTTCTTAATCAATAAATTTTTGGATTTAAAGAGAGATTTTAGGAATTTTTTTTTCAAATCCTAAATAAGTTTTTGACCAATCAGAATTTTTAGAAAGTTAGCATTGAGCTTTTAGAGGCCTCACAATCTCCGCCACTACATTCTTATATATATAAGTATATATTTTAATATATATTTGAAAAATAAATACTTGCTATAATTTTATTTGACTATGTATTTTAGAATACATAAATTTCAAGTGGAACAAAATTACTGTTAATTGGTGTCACTAAGCAAATTATTTACCATACTATTCCACGAATTAATGATTTCTCTCTATTTGAGTTAGTTTTATCTCTTATAATTAAGTTAATGTTATTTCTCTTTATTTAATTTTTTTAATTTATTAATACAATTAGAATTCAATTACATAAAACCCTTTATATTTTGGGTTGTTTAATTTTTTATATGATTTCAAATAAATCATTACGACTAAATAAAAAATAAATAAAGATACAAGGAGTTGATTGGAATTAATTTATTAAACTAATATTATGATTGGTACGAGTCAAAATAGTCTCAGCTGTATTTAGAATTAAAAAAAAAATCTAAATATAATTTATAAAATATAAGGCGTATGGAAAAAATTTGTTTCCCAAATTTTCTTCCAAAAAAATGGCGCAATACTTCTCACGTTTATTTTTCTCAGCTTTATCAGTCCCTGTAAACCTTTCTATTGATCTCAATCAAAACAAAAACAATCTCTCTTCTCTATTCTCTCTCTCCCACAATCTTGTATGTCTGGCTACATATAAAGAGAAGAACAATCTCAATCCGTTTCTCTCTTCCTCCTCCTCAATTACGATGCTTCTTACGGTTTGCAATCTGATTATTTAAGCTTAGATTATTTGTTAATTCGATTCATAGGAAACCTTACTTAGATGCTTTAAATTTGTTGCTTTGATTTGGTTTAATCAATTTCTAGGTTGATTTGCCCATAACGAGAGCCTCTCAATACCAATCTCTAACCTTGAATACTACCTATTTCCTTCTCGCATGATTTGTAATTTTATGTTCGTGACTAGGCCAAGTAACCTGGCAGAGCGCACGATGGCGAGGTCTAGCGCGCAATCGCGAGGTCTATCGCGCGATCGCGCAGTCCTTCGTCTAGTGAAATAACCTCTCTATGCTATTAGCCCGCTATTAGCGCGCCATCGCGGGATCCCCAATCTGTTATATATGCACTGTTTTGACTTCTCTGTTTCAGCTGCCACGAACACAACTACATTTATATATGTATATGGCATTGGGAGAGGATATAAAGGTAAGATTGGTGTTGGATAATTGAGGAGTTGCACCTGTGCATACCAGTACATCTTTTTGCTATAATATATATTGAAACATGCTGTCATTGATTCTACATCAATACATAATGTATTTAGTTTATCATATTAGTTACTTTTGAACATTTCATGTCTATTATAGTTACAGATATGTCAATGAAGCGTAAGTTGTTTATCAAGCCTGGAGGCATGTCCCAGACGGTGATGGAGTACGAGATGCAAAGAAAAAATGCAATTAAAAGTCACAATACAAGCATGTCCCAGATGGTGATGGATTACGAGATGCAAAGAAAAAATAGGATTGAAAGTAACAATGCAAGGCTTGCAGATTTAAATTTAAACGGATTGTCAAATTCATTGTTCAATTTAAGTACATGTTCTAAGTATGGAGGTAATCAGAAGAAAAGCAAGAATAAAAGTCATAATGATGATGAGTATCTACCTTCAGATGAGGAAGGAATATACTCATCAACCGAAAATGACCATTCATCTAGATTTTGAGTAGATAAGGTAATATTTGTGACTGTTGGGGACTGCGAAATTTTTCACGACCTGGCTATAGTGTATACGCATACTACAAAAAATTCTGATCTGATTAGCATAACCTAATCTACATGATTAGAATCATACCTTCGAGATCTCTTTGGTTTGATCCCGAATAACAAGAATCAGCACTAAGCACGAAGCAACAGCTAGAACTCAACCTTCGAACTTCTGTTGTGTTCCTCATACACGCCTTGCTCTACAGAGAATGGGCTCGCCGCTGCTAGGGTTTCTCTTCCTCACAAAAACGTGTATCTCTCAATTATGTGCATAGTGTAACCTTAGCAGCTCTTAGAGCGCGTATATATAAAGGCTATAACAGGGACCATAGGATTAGTATAACTAGGGCTTCCTATGTAAATAAGGATTTCTAATCCAACCATTATTAATCCTTATTTACATAAATTATAATTTATACCACTAACGAATTATAATTGCACTCCCTGTTATACTAGAAATTATATTTCGAGCTCCATATTATTAAATGCTTATTTATCTCCCCATGTTAAGATTACAAATAACCGTCTATTAAATTAAATTACTGACAATTAAATTTAATAGACTTATTTAATTCCTTGAGACCTTCCACTTAACTTATTTGATATGTCGGATTCATAATCCACCTGTAGTGTTTGACATAATCAAAACTTATAAACTTCCTCAAGGGGGTATCATCAATCCCTATACGGGGACGTAGATTCCATCAATAATAAATATTCACCATACACGTAATGTTATTGTCTAACTCACTGCGTTTATTAACCCACAAAGAATCTCACTCTTCTGTGAATCAAAACAATAAATACTACATGCACATGTCTATTTATTATATTAGGATTAAGAGCATAAGCACTTATAATAATCATGATGTATTAATTGTTTTATATAGTCAGTATAAAAACAATTACCTCAACACGGTCCTGTTCAATACACACAAAGTGTACTAGTGCAAGAAGTTTGAACTATACCGTTCCCCAAAGTCAAGACAGACCTATTAAAATCTTATACTATAGTCCTACTGATGGTGTGTCCATTTTCATCTAAGACTGTGAACGATAAACTTATATTCCATAAAAACCGATGATCTAATCTTCTGTGTGTAAGTCGTACTCTACACGCCAAATCATTTACTATATAGAATAAGAGACATACATGCATAATCATTAAATAAATAATGCAATGCAAACATTTCTCACATAGATTCTCATTAAAATGGAATAACTAATTTATTAATAAATACTAAAGCCATTACACAAAGCATGTCTTTTAGTATAAATTCCCAACAATGACAACACTTGGTAATGACTTGGTTTGAAAGATTTTGTCAGCTAAACAAGTTGCCCCTGATCACGTTATATCTAAACTAAAGGAGTTTTTTAATTAGCTGGTTCCGTGATACTCAATTTTATAATTCAGTTGTCACTAATGACTTTATTTTTTTTTTCATAACAATACTTATTATTTAATAACATAGTCACTTTTCATGTTCATGTTTTTCTAATGCATTGCATTTTAATTTAATAGGTGACCATGCATTCGGGGAGGAAAAGAAGGAATACATCATCATCTTCAATTGGGAACTCACTTATGAATTTGCAATCCCCGAGTGAGCCACCACCTACCACTATTTTGCTGAGTTCTTTGCCTTTAGAGTAGCTAGAACAGCCACCTGTGGTGACTAATCAATCGCACAGTATTGATCACTCTGAACCAAGTGCACCAATTCCTATTGTTACAAGGAGTATAGGTAAAATGATATATAGTTTTTTTATACTTGCTAGACCCACCGGTGTAACTGCCAAAATAGTAATTGGTAAAATGTCTGCTTAAAAATATTTGTCAAATGAGTCAGGGTCAAAGCGTGTGCGGGGGCCTAGTCTTGGAAAAGGATTAACTAAACTAATTGATGACAATTTCGGGGAAAGGCTCCCAGTGCCAATTTTTGAAGGGTTCAACACATTTTGCGGTCCTTATGCTCCCATGTGTTCAAACCAGCTGGGGATTGCAATTAGAAGGTATTGTCCTATTGAAGGATTTGCTTAGAGATGGAAACTTGTTGACCCAATAGTTAAGGAAACTATTCTACGGTCTGTACGGGTAATAGTTCTAAATTACTCAACTACAAATATCTTCTATTAATAGGTTACAAACTATATATTCAACAGTTTGCAAGTACTTTTAATTTATTATTGTTTTGGTAGAACAAATTTTGCATCACTACTGATGAGGATTCAGATAAGAACAACCCTGTAGTCCTTGCTGTGATAAATAAGAGGGCTAATCTTTTGTATAAAAATTAGAAAGGCAAGGTGAGTAAGCATTATCGCAAGTCAAAAAAAGCTATGGTTGATTCATACAATGAACCATATAGGGGGGTGACGGTGGATGATTGGATGTACATGATTGATCATGTATTTAAGAGTAAAACATTTAGGGTAAGTTTACCACCATTTAATTTCAGTTTAAAATTGTAATGAATTGTGATTAATTTAGTTTGAAGTTTAAGTTTATATTTTTTGTTGTAGAAACGGTCAAGAGCTGGTAGAAAGAATAAGAAAAAGTTACCGTACAACCATTCCCTGGGATCAAGATCATTTGCTGCTATGATGACCAAAAAGGTGATTGTTGATGTTATGTAAAACACACTATAAGTTTTGTATTTTTTAAGGTATATAACTCATCTTTTCAATACAAGTAAATGACTTACGTACGTAGTTGATTGACTTTGCAGCCACGGGCCACAGATGAAGAAATGTCAGATTTTATTGATTATTTTAAGGATGGACATCAGTCAAAAAAGCCAAAAGAGTGGCTGCACCCAGAACGCAAGAGGCAATACGTATATATTTAAGCCTTATACACTCTTGTACAATACTAGCTCGACTATTAGTATTGTCAAAAAATAGTAACTAATTTATAACCTTTGTTTCTTTTTTGACAGGAAGAGATGGTGAAAATTCGTGATGATGCTAAGGCATCCGGCATACATATAACACCGGAAGAAATATCAAGGAAAGCGCTTGGTGAGAGAAAAGGGTACATCCTTGGGTTTGGGGTAAGTCCAAAGCCATTCTCGGGCTATGATAATGAATCTCATTCAAATCAAAAGCTGAAGACACTTGCATCAGAATTAGAGATACTTCGTGAGGAACGGGAATGAGAGAAGGAGGAGCGAGCTAAGGAGCGGGAGGAGTGAGAAAAGGAACGGAAAGAGCAACAAAGAGAGAGAGAGAGAGGACAAGAAGAGGAGCCGCGATAAACTACAAAAAAAAAATCGATGAACTTCAACGTTTGATGATGCAGCAGATGAAGGCATGTGGAAATAGTCAAGGAATTTGGTATGGCTTCATCTCTTGCCACTCCAACTCTCTTTAATTATATATGCAGCTGAAAATAATATGTTTGCCAAAATGATTTGTACTTATCTGATTGATGTTTAGCTGGTTAAATGATTCAACACTGATGCCCAGTCTAGGAATCTCTACCAAGTTTGTGTAATAAAACTCCTCTGAGTTCGGTCTAGGATACTATTATGATTCGTGACTGATCATCTAGAGAAAACAATTGGGAAGTCACTGAATTTGTAACAAAATCAAATTGCCTCTCACTTTTGCTCAAAATCAAATCGACCGTTGGATAATGAATAAGAAACAATGGTTATTCACTTTTTTTGTTCTGCCTACATTAAGTTCAGATTTTGTAAGTCTTTTGTAATCACATTACAATTTCTATTTTAGGACTGTTACTAATGAAATCTTTTGTTTTTTGTGTTTATTCTTTTACAGATTGCTAATGGCCATTATGGACGAAGATTTTGTGGGACAAAGTTTTGGTGGGACAAAGATTTTAGATGTTGATATTACGGCTAATTGCACATGTTATTTTGGGCTAGTTCGTACTTATGAATTATAAAGGTTTCCGATTGTGAATATTAGACTTGGCTGGATTAATTTATATGTATTTTAAAATTTTATTGTTTACATAGGTGGATATAGTTTTGTTGATGTTGGCACTTATATTTTTATTGAAATTAAGTATATAGTTTCTTTATACGAAGCTCTGTGTATTTGTTAAGTAAGAATTGATTGATTGTGATTCGTATAGGTTTCGGATAATAATAGTCGTCTCCAATATCTTCTTAATAAATGAACAACTAATTCTTTGGCTACTAACATGTTTTGGTTGTGAAAGTCCTTATGATCGTGGGATTTGTAACTATTTATATTGGTCACTATAAGATGACTTTGGCGAACAATTAGCTATAACGACTAATAATTAGTCGCAAAGTGTAGTCGCCGCTGACTAAGTATTAGCAACTATGGAAGTTTCGTGACTAATGTCAATGGTTGCCATATGACATTTTTTGGTGACTAATTACCTTTTGGCGACTACCAATTTAGTCGCCACGTTTAGTCGCCATTGATCACATATTAGCGACTAACCAAAACTTAGTTGCCATAGCATTTAGTAACCACTAATAGGCCACTAAATAATTTAATCGCCACCTTAGTCGCGAATTCATATTGGCAACTAAAAAATAACATTTAGTGACTATTTTATTTATTACTAAACGTGTTTTTTCTTGTAGTGACCATTGGCTTGAAATCTCTCAGGTAAAGACCTTAGGATTTTTGGAACAACTTTTGAAGAAGAAATTTGTTCACCAAGGTTGAAACTCGAGTTGATGGTGTCACTTAATTTAAAATAAAATTGATCAAATATTTCATCATCTTTCATTCTCAAAGTTTCAAAGGCAATTGTCAATCACTGAAACTTAGCAATTTTTACGGTGATAGTACCCTCATGGGTGATCTGCAAAATATCCCATGCTTTTTTAGCTAGTTCACAGTGTGAGATTTTACGAAACTCTTCAGTTGTGACCCCGTTATAGATAGCATTTATTGCTTTACTGTTCCGTCCACGTTTCTCATAATCGACTCTATGCCAAGCTGCAATAGCTTTTGAGGTAGTCACTTCATCGGTAGTGACTGTGGGTGGAGTCCAGCCATTAACAACTATCTGCCAGACACGTTTATCTATAGATTTAAGAAAAGCCCTCATTTTAGCTTTTTAATAGGGATAGTTGGGCTCATCAAGCAATGGGGGTCGAGAGGTATAATTACCTTCCTTTGGCGAATCCATAGACATAGGTAATTAGGACCTCACTCTTTTAGAAAATCAAAAACGATTTTGAGTGTCCTATTCTAATACCAATTGAAAAATCTAGCCTTAGTCTATGGTTTGTCTAGGAGACTAAACCCTACAAAATTAGATCAAGATTTAATGACAATGAGCAATATTGTATACTTTTAAACACAAAAAAAGAATAAACTATTCAATCAGGAACACACCAGTCTTTTGCCGTGAAAATCCTTAAATAGGAGAAAAATCACGTGTCCCCTTTGCCAGACAAAGATCATGCACTATTTGTAGTTCAGACAGTTACAAAACTCTTTACAATCAAAACCTATCAACTCTTTAATCTAATAATTGTCTGGGTCTTGCTTGTATCTACAATTCAGCGTCATCGTGCTTGATCACCGTTCAAATTTTCTTAGAACGAATTTGGCGCCTTGAACTCCTTCAAGACTCTCGATCTCTTCAATTGGGTTGAAGAAGATTGTTGCTAAGACATGTTTCTCCTATTGGAAAGATGAAAAATACTTCTCTTTAGGTATTTTTAATAGCGGCGGCTCATATCAGGTATAGGGAAGTGTGATGGGCTTTAAATAGGTGCAAAAATCCTAGCGGCACGATTCTTGAGAATCTAGATTTCGTACACCTCGATCTCGCGAGGATCTCGCAAGGTGTAGCTCGATCTCTTGAAAACCCGCGAGGATCCCGTGAACTCAATCCCAGATTTATGGCGTGCTCACTATTTTTACCTGCGACATACCGCGAGGTCATGTCCAATTTGCATGCTCACTATTTTTACCTTCAACATCCCGCGACATCTCTTGAGGATCTCGCGAGGTCTTGATTTGCAGTCAGCGCACTGTTTTTGCCATCAAGATTGTTTGAAATTTATCGATATCTCTCAAAGTCCCCTTCATCAATCAATATATATTATACATGACTCTTTTAGCACGAGCGTTACATGAATAAGCTTTAAATCCTTTCTAAATACTTGTAATTGATAACCTAATTCTCCAAATTATATCAAACAAGACTTATTACGAAATATTGCTAATTACATAACCTGACATAATTGAATAAATAAATGATACGTACCTTTGGGTTGAAATCGCGAGCAAGGAGTTGGAGCGGAGATTCTGCCCAGAGTGGAGTGGTGATCAGATAGGACTACATCACCATCAGCATCACCATCAAACACTTCTAATTAGACGTTGTCACAACTACTTCCCAACTCTAGCTGGGATTTGCTGAAAACGAATAACAGAAAGAAAAGGTAAGAGATCCAGAGAAGAAATAACACTAGATCATTTTGTTTTTGGTTTAAAAAAAAAACATATTGGACCAGTCCAGCAGGACCCCCATGATATGAACTGAATTCTTCAATGTAGACGAACAACAATTCCAATTCTAATTCCATTCCATGGGGTTGGGTTGGTTTTTGTTATGAGCAATCACAAAAGGAAAATGACAATCACAAAACAACAACTTGGTCTGAAAACTCTCCGGGGATAAGATTTCTCCGTACATTCCTTGTTCATCATACATATCCTATATATATATATATATATAGGAAGAAAATGTTGTTTAGTCTATGTCAAAATTAAATACTTGTTATGAGGTCATGGCTCACCTCACCTCATGGTGGATGAGCCGCCTCAGAGTTCTATATATATCAGTGGCAAGAAGAAAAAAAGGAAAGAGCAAAACAAAAAAGAGAAAGAAGGAAAGAGAGAAAGCGGGAGAGAGACAGAAGAGAGAGAAAGCGGGAGAGAGACAGAAGAGAGAGAAAAGAGAGAGAGAGAAAGAAGAGAGAGAAAAGAGGGAGAGAGAAAGAAGAGAAAAGAAAGGAGAAGAGGAAAAGAGAAGAAAGAAAAAGGCAAAAGTGTAGGTAAATTATTTACATTCATTTCTATTGTTTCTATCTTTTGTATTATGAAAGCAATACATGGGTGATCAAGAAGATCTATCCCCAGTTCCAGAAGAACTATTTTATTATTCTATTTTGTCTTATGAAAGCAAGACATGCTTGGGTGATCAAGAAGATCTATCCCCATAGTTCTAGAAGAACGATTTAATAATAATTATGTGACAGTTTCAGAAGAACTCGTTTTATTATATATTGTGTTTTGCTTGCTGCAAATTTATTTAATTTATAACACGTTATCAGCACGAAGCTCTAAATACTTATATATTGAAGGTACTTCATTATATTAGTGAAGGTACTTCATTCATATTTTAATTCATGTATTTTTATTTTGAGTTCTTTACTATTCACGCTTCATTTTATGGCAAAATTTATATTTATTGAATAGTGATGCATAGTAGATGAATAGTGATGAATAGTAATTTTTCGAAACTTTATTTGTTTATTTCTCCCATACCGTAAATATTTGGCCTATGATGTTAATAGATCTGGAATCCTTATTTGAATACCTTTCCATAGACATGTGACTTGACTATATTTTGATGTCTAGATTGAAAGTTATAATATAGACAAAAAATAATACTATATATATTTATATATACGTATTATATATAATACTATGCAGCAATAGTGATTTTACTATTCATGCATAGTGTTAACAAATTAAATTTATTCGTTTCGGATGTGTGAGATTTTTTGTATATCGTGATTCTAAAACTTTGTTATCTTGTGAGTGTAGCATTCTGAAAATGTCAAATCTCGCAAAGCTAGAATTTACAGCTCTTGACATTTCAGGCAAGAACTATTTATCTTGGGTAGTTGATGCTGAGATCCATTTATGTGCAAAAGCTCTTGGAAATACTATAAATGAGGAAAATGACGAATCCCAGCAGGATCGTGCAAAAGCGATGATATTTCTTCGTCATCATATTCACGAAGAATTAAAAACTGAATACCTCACGGTAAAAGACCCACTGGTACTATGGCAAAATTTAAAGGAGAGATATGAGCATCAGAAGACCATGTTTCTCCCCAGAGCTTGTTATGATTGGATGCACCTGAGGTTGCAAGATTTCAAATCTGTTAGTAAGTATAATTCTGCATTGTTTAAAATCAGCTCACAATTAAAATTATGTGGGCAAACAATTACTGATGAAGATATGTTAGAAAAAACATACTCTACATTTCATGCCTCGCATGTGCTCCTGCAGCAGCAATATCGAGAGCGGGGTTTTAAAAAATATTCAGAATCGATTTCATGCCTCCTTTTGGCTGAACAAAATAATGAGCTTCTGATAAAAAACCACCAGTCTCGCCCGACCGGCTCTACACCATTCCCTGAAGTGAATGCGGTCTCATTTTATGAACGTGGTCGTGGTCGTGGACGTGGCCGCAGTCGTGGACGCAGTAGAAATACTTTTCGTCAACGTGGGGGTTATCGTGGAGGTTATAACATTTATCCTTCTTCCAGTTCTCGAGTTAAGCATACTACACCACACCACCAGCAGTGGAACAACTCTGAAACAAAACAGGAAAAGGGAAAACGTTTACAAAATAAACCTCCCAAAAATTATGAAGATGTTTGTTACAGGTGTGGTATGAAAGGGCATTGGTCACGTACCTGTCGTACGCCCAAACCATTAGTGGATCTTTACCGAGCATCAACACATGATAAAGGAAAAAATGTTGAAATGAATTTCACAAACTTTGATGACTCAGTAGAAATCACTCATCTTGATGTGTCAGATTTCTTTGAAGATCCTAATAGAAAAATAGATCACTTAATTGGTGATGGAAATGTCCACACCAACTAGTTTATATTTTAAGCATGTTTCTGTTATATGAATGTTTTCGTTTTCTTATCAAATAAGCAATTTCATATTTTATAGAAACATGGAATCTACCAAAGCATTAATCGCTTCCAAGATGAACGATGGAGATATATGTTTAGTAGACAGTGCAACTACTCATACAATTCTTCGAGAGAAAAAATATTTTGTTAGCTTAACGTTAGCTGAAAATAACGTTAAGACAATATCTGGCAATACAAAATTAATTGAAGGTTCCGGAAGAGCCAATATATTGTTGCCAAAAGGAACAAAACTCTATATTGATAATGCTATGTATTCAACTAGAGCTACAAGGAATTTGCTCAGTTTTAAAGATATACGTAGCAATGGATATCATATAGAGACAACAAATGAAGATAATAAAGAATATCTTTACATTACTTCTATTGTTTCATGCCAGAAGCAGATATTAGAAAAACTTGCTACCTTCTCTTCTGGATTATATTATACAACTATAAGAATTTTGAGATCACCTGAAGTGATGCACTAGAAGTGTTTTGACCCAAAGACTTTTATACTTTGGCATGATCGTCTTGGTCATCCAGGATCAACAATGATGCGTCGAATAATTGAGAACTCTCATAGGTATCCGCTAAAGAGCCAGAAGATTCTTTTGTCAAGTGATTATACATGTCCCGGTTGTTCACAAGGAAAATTAATTGTGAGACCATCCCTGTCAAAAGTAATAGTTGAATCCCTAACCTTTTTACAAAGAATTCAAGGGGATATATGTGGGCCGATACACCCACCATGTGGACCATTTCGTTATTTTATGGTTTTAATGGATGCATCCACTCGATGGTCACATGTTTGCTTGCTTCTACTCGTAATGTTGCATTTGCTAGGTTTCTTGCTCAAATTATCAGATTACGAGCACAGTTTCCAGATTATTCGATTAAGTCGATACGACTGGATAATGCTGGTGAGTTTACATATCAAGCTTTTGATGATTATTGCATGTCCATAGGAATTGATATTGAACATCCCATTGCACATACACACACACAAAATGGTCTAGCTGAATCTTTTATCAAACGCCTTCAGCTTATAGCTCGACCATTACTTATGAGAACAAAATTACCTGTTTCTGCTTGGGGACATGCCATATTGCATGCTGCATCATTAGTCCGTGTCCGACCCACTGCTTACCACGAATATTCACCATTACAACTTGTTTTTGGTCAACAACCAAATATTTCCCATCTAAGGATTTTTGGTTGTGCTATTTATGTACCAATTGCACCACCACAACGTACTAAGATGGGTCCCCAACGTCGACTTGGAATTTATATTGGTTTTGATTCTCCATCTATTATTAGATATCTTGAACCTTTAACAGGGGATGTATTCACTGCACGTTTTGCGGATTGTCATTTTGATGAAACACTTTTCCCTCCATTAGGGGGAGATAAAACGCAACTGGAAAAACAGCATGAGATTACTTGGAATGTTTCCACGGTATCTCATTTTGATCCTCGAACAAATCAATGTGAATCAGAAGTTCACAGGATTATTTATTTACAGACGATTGCAAATCAATTACCTAATGTGTTTACTGACACCAAAAAGGTAACAAAATCATATATACCAGCTGCTAATACCCCAGCACGTATTGATGTCCCTGTAGGACAATCTGCTAATATAGCAGCAAATGAATCTCAAGCACGCATGAAGCGTGGGAGACCTATTGGTGCCAAAGACACAGTTCCTAGAAAGAAGAAGGTACAAATGCATAAGCAAGTCAGTATTCCTGAAGAAACCACAGTAGCTAAACCTCTAGAAGAAGGAACTCTTGTAAAAGAATTCCTAGAAGAGAAACCTCCTGAAGAGATGTCCCCTGTAGAGGACAGTAATGAGATCTCAATAAGTTATGTGAATACAGGAGAAAAATGAAATAGAAATAAAATTGTTGTCGATAACATATTTTCATTTAAAGTGGCTCTTGCAATTACAAGAAGTAATGCAGAGAATGAACCACAAACAATTGACGAATGTCAACATAGAAATGATTGGCCAAAATGGAAAGAAGCTATTGAGACAAAATTAAACTCATTAGCACAACGGAAAGTATTTGGACCCGTAGTCCAAACACCAGAAGATGTAAAACCGGTTGGATACAAATGGGTATTTGTGCGAAAACGAAATGAGAAAAATGAAATCTTGAGATATAAAGCACGTCTAGTGGCACAAGGTTTCTCGCAGAGACCTGGTATTGATTATGATGAGACATACTCTCCTGTAATGGATGCCATTATGTTCAGATTCTTAATTAGTTTGTCAGTCTCAGAAGGACTGGATATGCGTCTGATGGACGTCGTGACAGCCTACTTGTATGGTGAATTAGATAATGATATATATATGAAAATTCCTGAAGGATTTAAAATGCCTGAAGCAACTAGTTCAAAATCTCGAAGCTTATATTCTATCAAGCTTCAAAGATCTCTGTATGGGCTAAAACAATCTGGGCGCATATGGTACAATCGTCTTAGTGAATATCTATTGAAAAATGGATATGTGAATAATACAATTTGTCCATGCGTTTTTATTAAGAAATCAGAATCTGGATTTGCTATTATTGCAGTCTATGTCGATGATTTGAATCTTGTTGGAACTTTTGAAGAACTGACAACATCTGCTCGTTATTTAAAGAAGGAGTTTGAAATGAAAGATCTTGGAAAAACGAAATTTTGTCTTGGATTACAAATTGAGCATTTATCAAATGGAATTCTCATCCATCAATCTACATATACAGAAAAAGTTCTGAATCGATTTTATATGGATAAAGCTCATCCATTGAGTTCTCCCATGATTGTCCAATCACTAGATGTACAAAAGGATCCTTTTCGCCCTCAAGAAGAAGGTGAAGAACTCCTTGGTCCTGAAGTACCATATCTCAGTGCTATTGGAGCTCTTACGTATCTTGCAAATTGCACAAGACCCGATATTGCATTTTCTGTAAATTTATTGGCAAGATATAGTTCTGCACCAACTCAGCGACATTGGAAAGGGGTGAAGCACATATTCCGTTACCTCCGAGGAACAACAGATCTGGGTTTGTTTTATTCAAAAGGACCAGAATCAGAGTTAGTTGGCTATGCAGATGCTGGTTACCTCTCTGATTCACATAAAGCACGATCACAAACCGGGTATGTATTTACCTATGGTAACACTGCTATATCTTGGCGATCTGTGAAGCAGACACTAACTGCAACTTCTTCAAATCATTCTGAGATCATCGCAATTCATGAAGCAAGTCGAGAATGTATTTGGTTGAAAGCAATGATCCAACATATTCAAGATAGTTGCGGACTATCTTCGATCAAAGATACCTTAACAATATTATATGAAGATAATGCAGCGTGTATTGCACAAATCAAGGGAGGCTACATCAAAGGTGATAGAACCAAACATATATCGCCGAAATTCTTTTATGCACATGAACTCCAGAAAAATGGTGATATTGATGTCCAGCAGATACGTTCAAGTGACAACTTGGCAGACTTATTTACTAAAGCACTCCCAACTGCAACATTTGCGAAATTGGTACACAACATTGGCATGCGTCGTCTTAAAGCTGTAAACAAGTAAAGCTATCAACTTCAACTTCATACTAGATGTATGAATGAGGGGGAGTCGTGCACTGTACTCTTTTCCCTTCGCCAATAGTTTTTCCCACAGGGTTTTTCTTGGCAAGGTTTTAACGAGGCAGTGTTAACGCACCCATACTAAGGTATGTTACATAATATTACTGTACTCTTTTTCCTTCGCTAAGGTTTTTTTCCATTGGATTTTTCTAGCAAGGTTTTAATGAGGCAGTTGTAACATATCCTAATATGTATTGCGGTCATCCAAGGGGGAGTGTTATGAGGTCATGGCTCACCTCACCTCATGGTGGATGAGCCGCCTCAGAGTTCTATATATATCAGTGGCAAGAAGAAGAAAAGGAAAGAGCAAAACAAAAAAGAGAAAGAAGGAAAGAGAGAAAGCGGGAGAGAGACAAAAGAGAGAGAAAGCAGGAGAGAGACAGAAGAGAGAGAAAAGAGAGAGAGAGAGAAAGAAGAGAGAGAAAAGAGGGAGAGAGAAAGAAGAGAAAAGAAAGGAGAAGAGGAAAAGAGAAGAAAGAAAAAGGCAAAAAGTGTAGGTAAATTATTTACATTCATTTCTATTGTTTCTATCTTTTGTATTATGAAAGCAATACATGAGTGATCAAGAAGATCTATCCCCAGTTCCAGAAGAACTATTTTATTATTCTATTTTGTCTTATGAAAGCAAGACATGCTTGGGTGATCAAGAAGATCTATCCCCATAGTTCTAGAAGAACGATTTAATAATAATTATGTGACAGTTCCAGAAGAACTCATTTTATTATATACTGTGTTTTGCTTGCTGCAAATTTATTTAATTTATAACAATACTGCATTTCTTTTTGTTTTGGGTAAGCAAATATTGAACATGACGTATGGTATAGCGTTTGAGTGAGAACTCTAATGACTCTGAGTGTTGTGTGATGGACCTCTCTTTTTGAGTCATCAGTACTATCGTCGATCATCATCATCTTGACAAAAACAATAAACATTAGTAAACAGTTACTGATAATGAATAACAAGAGGATTGCACCTACTTACTGCGTGCATTCAATCTTGATGAGTCCAGCCTACTCTCCAGTCTCCCAGCTCAGCTCCCTCCCAAAGTTGGGAACCATTTAATTACTAATATTACTATAAAATAAGACAATATTTTCTTTTATTTAACATTAATAACAATAATAAATTACCCAAACTATCCTCTCTACTGGAATTGGGTCGGTACTAATGAACAAAATACCTGTGTGTGTGTGTGTGTGTGTGTGTGTGTGTGTGTGTGTGTGTGTGTGTGTGAAGCTCAACCACTGATTGATAAAACTATTTTTATGATACTACAAATAGTTTTAAAAGCAGTGATTCATACGATGGTGTGCAGCAGCTCTAATCCAGTCTCCACTTACATCGAAAGAAAAACTCAATGACTAAATACAGGAACCAGGAAATCATAATTGAAACTAATTATTTATATTAAATAACAATGATAATGACAGAATCATATATATATATATATATATATTTATATGTATAAGTTTCTTATTTGGGTTATATGTATAGATATGTAAGAGTTTTTTATTTGTATATTGTATTCATTTATACTACTTCGATTAAGTTTTCTTATTTGAAGAAAATCAATAAGTTTTCGATTAAGTTGTCCGATATCAAGACTCACTAAATAAATTTTAATTATTGACATTATTTTTTGATGAATGAGCCCCAATTGTGAAGCATGATTTAGATTTTATATTTTTTTTATGAAATTAATTAGTTATAACATTTTTTTAATATGAATTTGAAGAAGCCTTATTCTTCTAGCAGTGCACGGGTTGACATCTACACTTAATTTAAATCAGAAGTCTTCAATTGGGGGCATATATAACATATAACCTGCACTGCACAATGCTGATATATATATGTGTGTGGGTGGGTGAAGGTGTGGCTACAAATAAACTTTCTGTGGACGATCCATGATTTCACAATTTATGGGCTTTGGAGTATCTTTATTTGCATACCACTTTTTGGCCTAAGAGTTATTCAATTATGGAAGACCATGATTTCATTGGGCTTTAGAATGTTGTTGGGATTTTTTTGAAATTTTATGGATTTAGCAGGGCATTTTCCTTAGGTGATCCAAATGGCTTTATGCCACCCACACGTAATCATATGTTATTGACACGTTCTTAAGAACTGCAATTAGAGTTGCAATAGGACTTAATTTCCCTCATATATAAAAGTAATGAAGTACCCAAGGTTCTATGTAGCACAATTCAGTTGAAGCAATTCGATTTGGGAGAAGAGGCTCGCAGGTCAGTGTTTCATGTCTGTTTGCAAGTTATACCATGGTCTTTACTTTTTCATATGATGTCTCAGGTCATATTCCGTCCCATCATATTATGTCAAAGTTGGCTTTATTTCATGCGTTGTAGATAAGATAGACCAAAATATTGTTTTCTTCCATTTTTTTTCTTTTTCACACCATCCGCTTTTTTTTTTTCCCTTTATGGTACACTATCTTCTCCTACATGTATCATTCTTCCACTCCTACCTTTCTGTTGCAACCTCTTTTGTGGCAATCTGCTTCTCGCTCTCCTCTGTTTTTTTTTTTTTTTGGGTCCTTAAAGCATTGGTTCCAACCATCCAATCAATGATCATGTTGTGCAGATTTTTTGTTGCTTTTTTTTTAATCAAAACCTATTTTTAATTTGAAGAGTTATTAGTGCAATATCCGAAATACAGAGAAGAGCAGATTCATATGTTACATAACACCAAACACTTATATGCTTTTAGGTCTTGTAGAGAGAGAATGTAAAGCAAGTTTTGGATTTCCTTGGTTTGAAGTCAAATAAGATTTTTTTTTTTTTTTTTTGGCTGTACTGTATTTCCTTTTTTTTTTTTTTTTGACAAGGGAAATACAACCAAAACAAAACCAGCAAACTAAATAAAGGAAAAGCGAAAAAAAGCACATACAGGCAGTTCGGGCCTTTTTCCTTTCTTCTTTGGTTTGCTTTGGGACAGTGAAGATTGGAGAGAGAGGGGGAAAAAAAAAGAAGAAAAAGTTGCACTCTTCTCTTAATCTTTTATCTATTTGTTTTCTTCGGGAACTAGTAGTCCTACTGGATCATGGTTTTACAGTTGCCTTTTTCTATTAATTTATCTTAAACCAGATGTGGATTCCCTATTTTCTTGTTACTATCTTCTCGGCATCTTGATCCTTACCTCCTAGTTGATGCGTATTAATATAATACTAGGTGGGACATTAGGGTGTACGGCCATACATGGGTTTTCTTATTTCATCATTCCAATATATATATATATATATATATATGTATATTCTGTTTGTATTTGTTATCTTTGATTGCTTGGTTTAACAACTCCACTGATTTGGGTGGAACCCAAAAAGCATGTTTTTGTTTACTTTTTTTCTTTCAAATTTATCGTGGGTCTGGGCTTTTTATTTTTATTTTTTATACATTATATATGTAATATTTTTAAATTAGTGTTAGCCTATACAATACACCGAATTTGTAATGTTATAGTCCTAATAGATAATCTTGGTAATAAATAATAACAAGTTTATATATTTAGATTGCACAGATTATACGAATAACCTGGCATGGTATTCATAAGATTTGTTGTCATAATTTTGTTGAATATTTTGCTTAAACGTTCATCAGAAATAAAAGAAGGATCAAATGGCTTCTCTTGAAATCTCATATATATTTGCACACTTTTTAAGCGGTCACATATAGAACTAACAATCAAATTTTAGTAAACAACGTTAGGATAATGTATTGTCCGCACTGCCTCAATATGGCCAAATCATAAGGATCTCCCTCCACTTCTTCATCTTCTTAGTCACCAAATAATCCTAGTAGTACGAATTAGATGAGATCTCATTAGAAATCAAGAGCAATATTTAAACACATTAATATATATAGTTTTAGCAGTGAAGTGTTAGTTTTGTAATGGTGATTTGTGTGGTCATCAAGTTTCATTTTAGTGTTAGGATTCATTCCTTGTAAAATTAAGTTTAAAATAATCAAATAGCTCAACAGGGGTAGTACCATAGTTGCCGAAATGGAAAGCGGAAGCGGAAACGGAAGATGTTAAGGGAAACAGAAGCGGGAAGCGGGAAACGATTGGGAAATTTTTCCGAAACTTAGTGGAGACCTATGAGAAACTTAGTAGAAACTTTGAGAAAACTTAGTAGAGACATTTGAGAAACTTAGTAGAAACTTATGCAAATAATTTTATAGATACTTAGTTAGAACTTAAGGGAAAAAATGTATAAAAATTAACATTTTACGTTTTCGAAGCATTTCCCAAGAGTTTCTCAAACGTTTCCCAAGAGTTTCCGTTAAGTATCCAAAGAGTTTTCTACAAGTTTTCCAAATGTTTCCAAAAAGTTTCCCAAACGTTTCTCCCGTGTTTTCAAAACGTTTTTTCAAATTTTTTAAACAATTTCATCCCCGTCTTGGAAACGCGTTTCTGCCCCCAAAATGGGTTTTTGTGCAACTATGGGTAGTACCGCTCGAGCGAACTAGAGACCGCTCGAGCGAAGGGGCCAAGGCTTGCAAGGTTAAATATCCAGTAGCTATCGATCGAAGATTGCTCAAAGAAAAATTCCAGAGGCTATCCCTTGAATATCGCTTTGAAGTTAGCTCGAGCGAACTATCGCTCGAGCGATATGGCAAGTTTCAGTTCGAATTGGAATTACTCTCCCATCCGAGAAAGACTATTTGGCTTGGTTTTCTATAGACAATTAAGAGATAATTCCAGCCGATCTTCTTGGTGTTTTTAGGAGGGCTATAAGAGCACAAAAAGGAGCACTTAAAGTTTAGAACTCTCAGACTGTGAAAAACATACAGAGAAGAAATACAGAGAGATTTAGAGAAGGTGAAGAATTGATTTTCTGAGATCAATAGTTCGCAAGTACCTTCATCGATTGCATCAAAATTGAAGATCTACTAGAGATTCACTTTGGAGGATTCTGAAGACGGAGAACATCGTGTTGATTAGGTGTTGAAGCAAGAGTGTGGAGGGCAGAAACTCAAAGAATCGAGTAAGCAGTCTTAGCTAGAGTTCGAGCGGATTCGAACAACACTTGTGGACTTCAATTGTTATTGGTTGTAAGTTGTGCTTGTATAAACTGTTCTATTTTAGTGCTTGGTTTGTTGGACGTGGTTTTTTTTCTGAGTTTGAGTTTTCACCATATATCGTGCTTCTCTTTACTTTACTGTTGTGTGATTAATTGCATTGCATATAAAATTCATATAGTTAAAGAGTTAGGAGTAAATCTATGTACTTCGGAATTTCAATTGGTATCAGAGCGGGTCACTCCGTATTTCTTATTTGAGTGTGATCCTGATTCTCGTATTTATGGATTTACCTAAATAGGGTAACTGCACTGCATTCACTGCATCATTAGCAGGTCATGTAGAAACCTTTAAGACTGATGGTGACAGTAAGAGTGAGAAGTCGAAAAAGTCTAACAAGTCTCACATTGAAATTCAGAGTGAGTCTAGAAGAAAAGAAAAAAAAATATAAAATCTGCTCACTTTGAACTACATAAACAGTGTCTCAAACTAGAAAAATATAAGTTTGATGTGACTGTCAACCTTAGAAACATTGAAAAGGAAAGAGACAACCTTCAACATGAAGTCCTTGAATCTACTATCCTTGTTAGCCAACTGAAAGCTCACAGATTAACCCTTACTAACAAGAACTTAGAACTTGAGAAAGAACTCCAGCATCTTAAAGAAAAAAAGGTTACTTGTTTGTAAGATTGCCTCTCTTGAATCTGATTTGGCTAAAACTCAAGATTGTGTTAAGAAAATGAATGCAAGTTCAGAGAAACTTCACAGGATGACAGATGTGCAAAAAATGTGTGGTGACCGATAGGGAATTGGCTTTGCGGAGGAGATGTGCAACAAAGCTAATAGTACTGAGAAGGTACATAATAAGCCTGTCACTACAAAGCCAATAGGTGAGATTAAAAAACCTCAAGGTAAAGAACAAAACATGTATGCATCCTTTCCAAATGTTAAACCTATCAATACTAGACCTAAGCCCTACTAACCACCACCATTGCATGAATTTGTTCCAGTATGTCACCACTGTGGATTTCGAGGCCATATACGACCTCAATGTCATAAGCTCTATGGTTTACAAGCAAACTATATTAAGTCTAGAGCTAATGGATGCCATCAAGCTAGGTATGAGTATAATTTTACAAGCAATCGATTCAATGTTCTCTCATAGCCTATACGGGTTCAACCACCAAGATAGTTCAGACATAGATTTATGGTGAACCAAAACGCTATGGCCCAGTCGAGGATTACACTAAGCCAAACCAAACCTAAAAGAAAGAAAATTTGGATAAGAAGGTCTAACTATAGGTGTCAAGTTGCCCACATGGCATTGAAAGTCCAAAACCTTAACATGTGGTATCTTGATAGTGGGTGTTCCACATGTGTGGAAACCGATCACTGTTCCCCTCAATTGAGAAAAGTGATGGTGGTCTAGTGACTTTTGGAGTTGGTAGCACCTCCAAGGTAATTGGTAAGGGGTGTGTATATGCTCAAGGCATACCCCAACTTAAAGATGTGCTGCTAGTTGATGGGTTAAAGGCAAATTTGACAAGTATGAGTCAGATATGTGACTCACATTCTATTTTAAAAAAAGAAGTGTAATATTTTGTCAAAAAATGGTGAACTTGTGATGCAAGGTGTGAGAACATCTGGTAATTGTTATGGTATTGTACCTAAACCTAGTCTTATATACAACAATGCCTAGTCCAATGATGTAGAATTATGGCATCATCGTCTTGAACATGTGATCTATAAGGACCTAACCCAACTTGCCAGACATAAACTTGTTCGAGGATTGCCTAAGTTGAACAAATCCTTGAACAAAGTGTGTTGACTGTGTCAATTAGGCAAGCAAGTTAGAAGTGTACACAAAAAGACTAATCAACTAGCTACTGACCATCCTTTGCAACTAGTACATATGGACCTTATGGGTGCCACACGAATTAAGAGCATTAGAGGTAAGAAGTACGTCTTCCTAGTTGTAGATGATTTCTCTCATTATTTTTGGGTTTACTTCTTGAGAGAAAAATCTGACACATTTGATGTATTCAAAATCTTATGTTTATAGATGCAGATTAGGCAAGATGTGCTGATGTTAGAAAGAGAACTTTTGGGGGATGTTTCTACAATGGAAACAACCCGGTTGCTTGGCATAGCAAAAAAATAAAATGCTATCTCCCTATCAACTACTGAAGCAGAATACATTGCTGCTGGTAGTAGTTGAACTCAGCTTCTCTTGATGAAGTAGATACTAACTATGGTCTAAAACAAGATACAATTACCTTGTATTGTGATAACATGAGTGCGATAAACATTCTAAAAATCATGTTCAGCACTCGCAGACTAAATGCATAGATATAAGACACCACTTTATCCGTGAACTAGTTGAAGAGAAAGTCATTGCACTAGAACACATCCAAATGGAACATCAGTGGGTTGATCTATTCACTAAACCTCTAGATAACCTTAGGTTTGAAACCCCTTGAAACTCCCTCAGAGTGTGCCTCATTGACTAGCTCTTCTTCTTGGAGCCTAGGGTATGCTTAAATCTATTTTTTTTTTCCATAGAGCTCAACTTGTATATTTTTTTATCGCTATTTTGAAAAAAATCCAAAAATATTTTCATTTGTTTTCATAACCATTAAAAACATTTTTTTTTTGTTTTTTAATGATATTCTTGAGTAGATTATGTGTTTTTATACACTGCTTATATTGATTGCTCGTGCTAAGTGTACACTGGTTCATGTGTGATCCTTGAGTATACCAATCAAAGTGATACTTTTCATGAGACTGTGTACAACTTTTATGCACATATCGGTGTGCCTTAACTGGTTGTTTGTCCGCATGAGTGATCAAACTATTCTATATGCTTTTCTTGTAATCAAAGTAAATTGTTTTCTAGCTTGAACATGTGAATTATGCCTTGAACCCCTCTAGTAAAAAATAAATAATAATAATAAGACAAAGCTTGTGCATGATGGAAATGGCAACCTATGACTATGTGTGAAAGTCGCTATTTGACATGTCCTAATGATGCAAGTTGTGTCAAGTCAATAGTTAAGGTTACCATATTCAATAGAGTGAAAGCCACCAAGTAACTATTAAAAGAGTCATAAGCTTCTATGGTCATTTCAAATTGAGGGGGAGCATAACTCAATGTCAACCTAATTGTCTAGTTACATCATATGTGCTTCCTAGACTTGCATTTCTTTAGTTTACAAATGTGGTGTAAACATATCGATCATTAATTGGATTTGAACAATAGGTTGGTCACAGCTTGATATTCACAATTACACCACTACACATTCATAAAATTTATCATCTTGTGACAAGTTGACTATGGTTTATAGTGATTCTGTGTCTAATTGTTTAGTAATCAGCATGAGCAGCGTTTAACTATCTCATATACCATCTCTTGATATCTAATAACATTGTTTTCTAACTCAGTGATTGATGTACAAAATTTTTCCAAAGGGTTACCATTTGACTTGAATGAACTTAACTCCGCTCAAGCAAAGTTCGCTCGAGCAATGTCAGCAGATCTGGTTTTACTTGCTCTAATTTATTCATTTTCTTATTTGGGACTCTTGGGTGTTTGCTCAAACTGGTTCTCCTCTCAATCCTAGTTCTCTGTTGGTTCCTTTGTGTTAAATCAAAAGGGGGAGTATGGTTATGTTTATGGTTTATGGTTTTGGACATAGGTTTTATGATGATGGATAATTGGTTTTTGGATTTTGACATTAATGTTTATGTTCTTATGTTTTGGGATTTTGGATATTTGGCTAAAATGTTATGTTGATAACTATAATATGAATTGATGATGTTTTGAATTGTCATATGTCGAGAGGGAGTTGGTTTGAAATGAAGTGTTGAGTTTATTGAATTATGATAGATACCTGCTTTATACTCTCACTTGTTTAACACTCTTTCTTTTCATTTTGGTATTGCTTGGTGTTGTGTTGTGCAGGTTACAGGTTGTGTTATGTCAGGTTGGTTTGAGTTGGTTGACATGTTGGTTTAGGAAAGGAATTGTAATGTTAAAGGGAAGCGTTTTTGTTTCTTTTGAATTTGTTTGTTTTGACACAAACTTACCATGGGGGAGATTGTTAAGTTTGTAATGGTGAATTATGTGCTAATCAAGTTTGATTTTAGTGTTAGGATTCATTCCTTGTAAAATTAGGTTCAAAACAGTCAAACAGCTCGACAGGGGCAATACCGCTCGAGCGAACTAGAGACCGCTCGAGTGAACCAAAGGCCGCTAGAAGATCGCTCGAACAAACTGTTTTGGGTCAACAAGAAGAAAAATTCTAGAGGCTATTGCTCGAAATCGTTCAAAGTTAGCTCGACCAAACTATCGCTCGAGCAATACCAAGTTCGCTTAAGCAATACGGTAAGTTTCAGTTCGAATTGGAATTACCTCTCCCATTTAAGAAAGACTCTTTGGGCTAGTTTTCTACAACCAATCAGGAGATAGTTTTAGCCTATCTTCCTGATGTTTTTAGGAGAGCTATAAAGCACAAAAAGAAGCACTTGAAGTTTAGGACTCTTAGACTATGAAAAACATATAGAGAAGAAATATAGAGAGATCTAGAGAAGGTGAAGAATTGATTTTCTGAGATCAATAGTTCGTGAGTACCTTCACCAATTGCATCAAAATTGAAGATCTACTAGAGATTGTCTTTGGAGGATTCTGAAGACGGAGAACACTATGCTGATTCAGTGTTGAAGCCAGAGTATGGAGAGCAAAAACCCGAGGTGTCAAGCAAGCAGTCTAAGACCGGAGTTCGAGTGAATTTGAACAACAATTGTGGAGTTCAATTGTTATTGGTTGTAAGTTGTGTTTGTGTAAATTGTTCTATTTTAGTGCTTGGTTTGTTGGACGTGGTTTTTTTCCGACTTTGGGTTTTCATAATATATCTTGCATCTCTTTACTCTACTGCTGTGTGATTAATTATACTGCATATAACATTCATATAGTTAAAGAGTTAGGAGTAAATCTGCATAATACGGAATTTCAAGAAGGAGTTTCACAAGTTTGGAATGAACATAATCCAAGTACATATACAACTTAAGTAAATTTCAATTGGATTATAACACAACCATCATCTTTAAATTAACAAGAAAATCCAACACGGGAAAAAAAGGTTATAAAATATTACTTCACCAACAATATAAAAAAATAACAAAAATGTAAATTTTCAAGGAGATGATAAAAAAATAAAATAAAAAAAATTATAGTACCTTGGTACCCTTCTTGTTCTGCAACTCATTCCATTTGTTTCTCGCCACAAATAAGCTTAGTAGCACATTGGCTAGAAAATCATAATAAATGCAGAGGGATATAGAAGTTTAATCTCATGTAATACGCAATTCCAAAAATCTTGAAACGCAGACTTGCATGGATACATCTATATATGTACATAAGCAAGAGAGAGATAAAGATGCACCCAAAAGCGATTCGGTAAAGTTTGATGAATTGGTAGATTGGATTGGCAAGGCTCCGTCTCGCAAACTGCAACTCGCATGATGGTTTCTATGTTCATGTGCTATAGGCAACGCTCCACCTATCACCCTAAATGATTCTTTATATAAAACCTAGAAATAACTCGTGTCTACGGTACTCCCATACAACTTTGAAAAATTTAAGCGAAAAGTCAATAGTAAAAAATATCTCATGATGTATGACAGTAAAATTGAAGAAAAAATTAATCAATGTCATTCATACCATTTGTACATAAAAAAACATAGTCTAAACAGTATTATAAAATTGCAAGAACTTTAACATGAAAGTTTCTCTTAAAATTGGCTAGTCATCAGCAGGAGCAATTTCTTTTGGGTCAAACCTTGAACCAATTATGATCTCCAACGTTTTAACTGGCTTTTCCTAGTATGGTTTTGAACATCACAAAACAATATGGAACCAAAGTAGAAGTGAAGCACAAAAAAATTGTAACATACTCTATTCAACAACAGAAGCAAAAAGTGAAATAGTGAATCAATCCAAATAAAATAACAAAATGCTTGCAACACCATATATGTATATATTTATGTTCTATGTAGTTGTTTGTATATATGTTAAGAGAGAGAGAGAGAAAGAGAGAGATAAAAAAAAAATGAGGAATGCAATACAAACCCATTGAAGACCCACTCCTTTACTGATTTTTCACATTATGTTTGGTGGGTCATAGTTGCGATTGGGGCTGTCAATGGATCGAGTCTGATTTGGATCCGATCTGTCAAATTCGGATCCAAATATTCAGACCCAGCAAGGTAATCCAACAAAACCTGGATCCGTTAGATCTGTTCATTTTCAGATCGGATATGGTCTAAACCCATAGACCTGATTAGGGACCCAATCCATGAAATTTTTTTTGCTCCTATTCTTTACCTTATCGGATGATCTGGAGATGAAACCCTAATCTCTCTCTCTCTCTCTCTCTCTCTCTCTCTCACTCATATGTGTAGGTTCTCCACCTGTTGACTCGTCGTTCTCTCTCTCATTTACTTCATGTTCTTTTCATTTTTGCCCAGTTTTGAATATAGGTTCTTGTGACTGGAGGTTATGGCAACACATAAATTCTTGTGACTGTTGAATTGGGCATTGTGTTCTTTCTTATCATATGGCTCTGGTTCGATTCTTTTGGCTCTTTCTTCTCTGCTCTCTTGATGAAACTAAGGACCTCACTCGGATAAGTCACAAACCATGGCTCTTCAGCATTGAACACGGGCTACTGAGCGCTGTAGAGGGTTGCTTTTTCTATTCATACAAGAGGGTTAGTGCATTCATTCTTTCTTTTAAGTAATGTTGTGGGTTTCTTAGTAGGTGACCCACGTGGCTCTTGCTAAAAAGTCATAGTACAGATTTTGATAATATAATGGAGGAAGCTTAACAGAGCCTTAAGCAAATAAGGAAGATGAAGGCAGAGAGAGGGGAAGATCAAGATTTGGTGCGATTTTGGGGATTTTTTGCGACGTATTTGAACCGTTAAAGGTTACCAATATAGTGTTTGAAGGTTAGTAATATGAGCACTCCATTTCTTGCTTGTACTCCACCCCCATTATTGGGTTTAAGATTAATAATATGAGCAATCCATGTATTGCTCTTTGTACTCCACCCACAGTATCGGTTTTCTTTTTACTGCATTGGTAAACCAAAAGCCTTTTGAAAGTTGAGTGGGAAAGCCTGAAAGGCTCTGTTTTCAAGCCCCGTGCCACCTCTCTCTATCTAATTAGTCTTTTATTTCTCTCTCTCTCTATCATGCTATTCTCATGCCACTCTTTTTTAAATAAATTCAACTCCAACGTCAAATTTTGTTTAAATATTAAAATATTGAGTTTACACTGTAAAGCAAGCAGAATTCTCTAAACAAAAGAAGGAAATTTTTTTTGAATGGGCCGAGTTGGATATTTATATCTAGGTTCGGTTGTTAATAAACTGGGTCTGTGATCATCAAATTCGATCCATTAATTTTGGGTCTAGATCGGATATATAGATTTTCAAATCGGATTGGATCGGATCTGGGTCTAGTCGAGTTTAGATCAGACCCAGTTCATTGATAGGCTTAACTGTGAGAGATAGAAAGGGAAGGTGAGAGGAGTCCGACTGGCCACGGTGGAGATGGTAGTTATGAATCTCTCAGGTGTTTGCTCTCCTCCACTAAATGGCGATGTTAATCGTAGTGAGAGTTAGAGATGGTGAGACTGGTGACTGTAAATGAGCATGCTAGAACGTACATCTTCTCCCATAGAATCCTCATCAGTTCTGCCAATCTAATAAATTTCTTGACTCCATAGATTTAAAACAATATAGAAAAAAGAAAAAAAAAATATACAAAGGGTCTGGCTCAACAATGAAGCAATAAAATACGGTCTCAAAGTGCCTGCCTAAACAATAAAACAAAGATTATTCTGGTTCTTCTTGTAGACCTCATTGTAGTGGCCCAATAGCTCCTCAATTGATACGGTCCCGAACAACATTGAATTGAACAAGATGAGGTAGCTATAGGTGGACAAAACAGGAAGCAGAACTAATGACCTTGTTCAGGCAAAATATAAACATTAAGAAGTATAAAGCACAACCAATGACCTTATTTGGTTGCTGAGACCCTAGATGAAAAATATACTTGTAGCCTCCTGAAGCTAGAGTTTTTAAAGATGGGGCTCATGAGGTATTTGAAGGGGGTTGTGAAAGGTATCAAATTTATAACCTTCTTAAGCTAGAGCGTTTGAAAATTAAACCAAGAGGTGTTCATGCTTCCACCACCGTATGGTGATAATGTGCAACGTTGAGAGTGAAAAAGATAGAGATAAAAATGAAGCTGAAGATGGAGGTGGGTACAAGAGGAGTAGAGTTGTCGAAGCAAGTTGTAAAAGGTGGTGCTAAGACATTTTGAAAGAGAGAAAAAGAAAAGAAAAAAAAATGCGTGGTCGTGATAGAGAAAAGAAGGCTTTCTTAGAGTGGTTCAATCTACGTCACCTAGTTCGCTTGAATAGAGTAACGCTCGCGTGCTCAGTTCATGAATTTATGAATTCACAGCAAATTCGTGACTAAATCGTGCACTCTTCATTCTCAAAGCGCGAATGGAGAAAAACAGCATGCGAACTCATGGTTTATTTAATAAAATAATGGACTTTTGGACCCATCCCTCAACTTTCTTGCAGGCTAAAAGCATGTAGAAATCAAAATACAGCAAAGAAATGTGTACTTGGAGGACCCACGTCATTAATTATACAGCAGGAGGACTTGACTTGCTGACCCTAACACCAATTATGAGACTACGTAGTGAATTGAGATCGTAAAGAAAATGAAACCATACTTTTGTCTTTACCTGACGCATGAGGGTTCAAATTCATACACAAAATTTCACAAATAGGCAACCAAAACACTGTAACATGGAAGTTATTTTAGGCATTTGTTTTGAAATTTTATTTTATCTATATGTTAATTGTATGTTATATTTAAAAATATAATATTATACATACATATTCATATTTTTTATATATATGAATTTACATATATAAGTATACATATATATTTAATACTATCTAATAGGCACTCCTCTTAATTTTGGATTTTTTTATATTGGATGCTTTCACGCACCTGCTCTAGCTTAACATACCATGACCTAGGGCTTAATTACGTGAGAGAAGAAGAAAAATAAGAGACAGGCCTTTTGCACACTGCTCCCCCATGCAACCAAGAGGTCAACATATGAGACAAGCCTTTTTCTCTGTTGTGTCCTATCACTCTAGCTGTACCAACAAAGTACAAACAGTGTGCTACACGTGAGATTTATTTCAACCTTTGGATTGTGAACAAAAGAAATGTCATCCTTCTGATCAAACATGTCTTGTAGATATTTTCATCAAACTCAAGAGAAATAGAGATTCTAAAGACAGGACAATGATTTTGACGGTTTTGAGCGGGAGTTTTAATGCGTCAGAGAAGTTAAAAATTAATCTCAACCGTTCATTGAAATAAAAAATTGTTCTCAACCCTTGAACAATGATTTTATTTATTTATTTATTTTTTGTCTTTAAAGTGTAGATATATACAACTTTGAACATAGTTATGAATATATTTTCCAAAAAAAAAAAATTATCGTTAGACGAGTTCTGGAATATTGTTGCAAAATTTTCTTTTCATTTGTCTCAAGAGGTCTTTGAGAAATTTTTGTAATCTTCATTCATCTCATATGTTTCTTAAGGCTTTTGAAAATTAAATTTTGTTAGTAACTTCACGATCTTTTCTTACGCTGTATTTTAAGACAAATTTAGAAAATGATTGAATCAAAAAAATTCAACATTTATGGGGTTATTTTGACATAAGGCTCTTGACAAATTTTGTCCTTTGCTTGTCTTTTAGAGGCCTTTGGGGGAATTTATCCTCACTTGTCTTATTTAGGATCTTGACTAATTTTAGTTTTTATTTGTCTTTTAGAGGCTTTTGAGGAAATATTTTACCCTCATTTGTCTTATTGAGGATCTTAAAGGATGTTCTTCTTCATTTTTTTTAAGAGGCTTTTGGGAAATTTTTTTTATCCTCACCTGTCTTATTTAGGCTCCTTGAAGAATTTTTTTTTCATGTCATTTAGAGGCTTTTGAGAAATTTTTTTTTACCCTCATCTAGTTTAGTTGGTTGGCCTAATTTTAACTTGAGCTGATTGATTCTTTGTTTATTTATTATTTTTCTTTTAGATATTTGCTCTTTCTATCACAACCCCAACTCAATTAGACATCATTAATGTCACATTAAGCAAGGTGTGATCGTACAGGCTACCGTAACTGCCAACGACACCTTACTATACATCAAAAGGTAAACCACAAATTGACTAAACAGATATATATTCATGAACTAAGCATCCATACCGTATGATATAGGAAAAGTAAATCATAGGTTACATCCTTACAAATAACATAAATCATCGTATAAAATCAAAACCCAATGTCTCATACAAAACACGCAAGAAACAAAAAAAAAGCAATAAAAGCTCGCCCCCAAGACTTGACACTCCTGACACCAATGTCGATGCCACTGTGATGATAACCAACACTACAGTAAACCGAACTTCATCATTAGCTCACCTGTCAACAAGGTCTGTGTGAGCATGAGCTAAAATCAACCTACTCATGGTAGATAATCAAATTCATAAAGAATGATAAAGAGGCACCATAATGCACACCCAAGTATAAATGATCAATATATATATATATATATATATATCATGAATGCCTCAATGCAATAGAAGTTTCACCCACATGTGTGCGCAAATTTAGATAACGTTGGCCCAATGAGTAATGACTCGTTATCAAGGATGCCCCACATCGACACCCTCTTTAGATTAACCCCACATTGGTTAACCTTAGGTTAGCCCCAAATTGGCAAAACCTTCCTCTATATAATGCAATGCAAGACACACAAGATGAATATACGTAATACCACTTCCACCTCATATATAACCTTTAATGTATCATTATCAATATTACTGCATATATATAATCACCTTATAGATATAATCACCAACACCAATCATATCAAAGACAAGCAATTTAATATGAATAAGATTATCATAAATCCCACCTGTCACCGCACTCACACCACTGTATGATTAATTATTGGTTGATGTTGATGGCTCTTGTCCTCCGTGAACCCCTATCACCTCTACTGTGTTAGTTTAGGAATTTCAACTATAATAATCAATATAATATATATATAATCTCAATTAAACTACTAATGTAATGCAATAGTTGAAAAGTATCAAAATACACTAAGTCATCTAAACTACCAAAACTAATACAAGCCTCATAACCTAGACATAACTTCGTGAGCTTATACCCAAAAATTTTAAAACTTTAAGAACGCAAAATAGACATCTCAGAGAGTATCCAGACCAAATTTTACATTTTTTGAACATGTCTAAGTATTTATTTGGTATTTTCTAAAACGGGGCAGTACTGCAAAAACGAGAATTCAACAGTAGATGATTTATCTTTGATAAATTAATAACATAGGTAAACGACATCTAAATGACCTGAAATTTAGTACAGATTATCATCAACATTTCTTCTAAATAAAATAAAAATTTCATAATTTTTGAGCTACTCTAACTTAGTTGAATGCTTTTTCAAACCAGAGGTTACAGATTTGGACCTCAGAATTCTGCTGTGGCAGCTTAACTTTGAAAACCACCATAATTCGAATATTAAACATTTTTGGCTAAAACCAAAGCCCAAATTTCCATAAGATCTCAAAGTTCAATTTTACAAAATTTTAGCTTGAAATACGATGTTTAGATAGGCCAAACAGCCTCCCAAAATGGATGATTTCTACAGATTTTCGTAGTAGAAACTCTTCCAAATTTGGATAGAGTTTTCTCTTTTAATTCTTAAGCAAACTACGCAAAATTTAAGCCTAAAGTGAATGGTTTTTCGTGCTCTTTCCAATCTTGGTCTCAGAATTTAGATCAGATCTTGTGAAGGTTTTGAAAACAGGGGTTGAAAGTTGCTGCTTTTGCCCAGATTCTGGGCAGTAGCCATGGTTGAAGCTCCACTGTTTCAAGACAGCTTCTAATCTCCTATTCTAGTTCAATTCTACAGGGATGCAAGATTAGGAGCTGAACAATTAAAAGGATATCAATTACCTTAAGTGAAGAATTCAATCTATGCCTCTTCTTCTCTCTTCCCTTTTCCTTTCTTCTTCTTCCTCTTCCTCTTCCTCTCCTCTTTTTCCTTCTTTTCCTTTCTTTTTTCTTTTCTTTCTCTCCCTTGCTCTCTTTTCCACCAATCTCTCTCTCTCTCTCTCTCTCTCTCTCTCTCTCTCTCTCTCTCTCAACTTGTTAGATAAAAGTATATCATACCCTTAGGTGTCCCCTATCATTCCCCCATCTCACCAATTACATGCTACATGCCACTGTTAGAGATTTATACTAGAAGACATAGTTTGTGTAATGACTTTAGTATTTTTTAATAAATTAGTTGTTCTATTTTAATGAGAATTTATGTGAGCAACATTTGCATTGTGTTATTTATTTAATGATTATGCGTGTATATCTCTTATTTTATATAGTAGATGATTTGATTTGTAGAGTACAGCTTACACAAGGAATATCAGATCATCGGTTCTTATGGAATATAAGATTATCGTTCACAGTCTTAGATGGAACTAGACACACCATCAGTAGGACTGTAGCACAAGGTTTTAATAGGGCTGTCTTGACTATGGAGAACGGTATAGTTCCAACTCTTTGCACTAGTACACTTTGTGTGTATTGAATAGGACCGTGTTGAGATAATTATTTTTATACTAACTATATAAAACAATTAATATCTCATGATTATTATAAGTGCTTATGCTCTTAATCGTAATATAATAAATAGACACGTGCATGTAATGTTTATTGTTTTGATTCACAAAAGAGTGAGATTTTTTGTGGGTCAATAAACTCAATGAGTTAGATAATAACATTACATATATGGTAAATATTAATAATTGATAGAATCCACGTCCCAGTATAGGGATTGATGATACCCCCTTGAGGAAGCTTATAAACTTTGATTATATCAAACCCTGCAAGTGGATTATGAATCCGATATATCAAATAAATTAAGTGGAAGGTCTCAAGAAATTAAATAAGTCTATTAAATTTAATTGTTAGTAATTTAATTTAATAGACGGGTATTTGTAATCTTAACGTGGAGAGATAAATAAGCATTTAATAATATGGAGTTTGAAATATAATTCCTAGTATGACAGGGAGTGTAATTATAATTTATTAGTGGTATAAATTATAATTTATGTAAATAGGGCTAATCCTAGTTGGATTAGAAATCTTTATTTGCGTAGGAAGCCCTAGTTATACTAATCCTATGGTCCGTGCTGTAGCCTCTATATATACGCATTCTAAGTGCAGATAGGGTTACACTTGCTCATAACAAAGAGACACACCTTTTTTGTGAGGAAGAGAAACCCTATCAATTGCGAGCCCACTCTCTCTTGAGTAAAGCGTATACAAGGGATACAACAGAAATCTAAAGGTTGAGTTCGAGCAGTTGATTTATGCTTGTTGTTGTTACTTATTATTCGAGATCAAACCAGAGAGGTCTTAAAGGTATGATTCTAATCATGTACATTAATCTATGCTAATTAGATCAAAATTTTTTGGTATTATGCGCGTGCACTATAACCAGGTCGTGAGAAATTCCGTTGTCCCCAACAGCCACACCTCTATTGGTCCACACTAATGCACTCTTACCTTAAGTAAAAACATATTCAGGCTAATGAAGTATGATGAGCTTTGTAGTAAGAAAGTAAATTACACACGCATGCACCCTCATAATTTTACATATTACCTACTCATGCAATAAATATAATTATTTACTGATGAAATTATAAGATTGGGGTCTCACACTTTCCCATACCTTACCTCATGGATCTTTCTTTGAAGATGGTTGAACATCTATCATGTGATGAGAGAGATGTCTTAGATAAGACTAGTTCCAAAATTGCAAGACACCAGCTCCTCCCCATTCAGTTATCTTCCAAGGAGTTAAATCCATACAACCCTCTTAATGTGCCACTTGATCTGACTCACAAAAAGATAGGAACGTGATATGGAATAAATGAGAAAGGGGAGGTTAAGTATTTTGGTTCGCCCCTAGTTTCCTTCTTCATCCTTTCTAATGATAAGTTCAACTTCCCACTCTAGCTAGCTAGATGTTCTACTTAGAAGGATGAAGAATAAGGACTTATAATGGGATAGTTCTTTTTATACCGCAGTGTCTATTCAATAGTCTCAATTTTCTTACGTCAGGAATGCCAATATATTTAAGGACTTGTTGGAATGTTGGTCCCTTGATATGAACAATTTTCAGTCAATTTGTAAGGAGATCAGAATCTCTTTATGGGATCTTCATCGCATTAGTGGCCTTCCAATTTGAGTTTTATGAAGAGTACACCCCTATGAGTGAAGTCCTTACTCTGATGCCACATCTTCCGTTTGTTGTTCCCTCTTCAACATTTATGTTACCTTTTCCCATGCTAAGAATTTCTCTGCTTGGACTTATTGTTTCATAAATGAAGTCTCAATTTATCAATTTTAGGAAAAGGCGTCTTCGAACATTAATTTTTTCTTGTAAGTAACGTATTCCTAATAAGATGTATCTTGTAGGATTCTTAGCATGTTGGTTTAGTGAATTTTATACTTTGTCATTATTCTGGTTACATTTGTCTTACCACATATATTATAGCCAGTAAGATGGCCATGGGAATCATGCTTAGTCTCTTTGTCCCCGTACTTGCTTCTGTTTATTATCATCTTAGCAACATTGCATCGTCACCTTCTCTTGGAAAGGAAAGCATCCAAGGTCATTTTCCTTATTATTTTGGGTGTGTTTATCTTTACCACCCCCCGCTCCCCCCTAAAATAAAAAAAAAAACATATTCTCATGAAGACCCTCAACTGAAATATCCAAATACTAATGAGGATTTTGTGTCATACTTAAAGCTTATAAGGAATCTATTAGCAGCTCAATTTGTCCAAGTTCTATCACATTTTATGGAATCTCTATTTCATTAAGCCAGCGAATTCAATTTTAAACCTCTTGACCATAAAGATGAACCACATGGAACTCTTACAATTACTGATTATATTTCTTCTTTCTTACTCAGTTATTAGATTTCTTTTCAAGCTGGTGTATTGACACTCAAAGCTGGTTCATCTTACTTTCTCGAGCCTTATTCACCTAACCAGTATGCTCACTAGTTTGGGTTTGCTCAAGCATACCCTAAACCTCTTGACTTATCTTGTCATAACTCTTTGAATTCTATTATCATTGGTGTGAGATGAAGCAGCAAGGTACAAGTGCATCTTTAAGGTTGCTTGATCCTAGGGTTGTCTCATATGTGATAGAACCCTATGCAAATTAATGGATAGCTTCTTCTTTCATTGCTTCACTGTTTTTGGTCATTCTCGACCAAAACCCCTAGGGTAATGACAATGGAACAAGTCTAAAGGCTTAAAAAAGAAAGCTAAGAAAGCTTTATGCCAAGAGTCTTCGCCTAAGCATTTTCCCCCAAATTTTGCGTCTTCCCCTCTTAAAAGGGTTGACCCTTCTTTAAAGTCTTCTCATCAACCTATCAATCGTGTTCCACGTCTTGTCAGCCTCTTCGAAGACATGTGTAAGACTGTACGTAAGAGATAATTTAACTTTGAGAGAGATAAACCTAATGTTAAGACCCCTCGCTTAGAGAGCGTTTTTCTAGAATAAGTCTGACTTGTTCACTATGTTAGGACCCCTTTCAATCCTAAGGTTATCAGAAATTCTCCCCTAGATCAGTTTCAAGCTACTTTTCTTTTTTGTTTGTGGATAAAAATGATAAGACTATTCAAGAAATGTTTGGAGATACTGGACATGAATTGCCTGTGTTGAGTCCCATCCAAGTAAGGAGTGTAGGATCTCCTCTTCATCCTTATTATGCTTTTGAGTCTTCAACTTTAGTTTCTTATTACTATGTTGATGACATTTGTGTTAACTTTAATGTCGGGGTTACGGTGTCAATCCTAGCGATAAAAGTGATGGCGAAGGTGATGACGAGTTATATGATTATAACCCATTATCTACCGAATTTCCTGATAATACTTCTTCCCATCATTCCTTCGAAGAAGAATTTTAAGTCTCTTTTCAACTGGCACACTTTACTACTTAATCACCTCAAACTCCTTTCAGGTGATTCATTAATCTATATATAATATCTTCAGCCACAACTAATCTTTCATCATCATCATCTGCTATAAGTAACATATTTTGTCCTATAATTTTTTGAGGTGGAATTGTTCTGTAGGTATAGAGGTTCAATTGAGTTCTCACCAAGTAGCGATTTTTACAAATGACCTCGTGAATGAGGCTGAATGAGAAAGTCGCTTTCCAGGCTCGAAAAACTAGTTGTCCATCTTCATTTAGCAGACATTTTGAGTAATCAAGGAGCTATCTTTATTCAGAAGGACATAGTATTTTTCTTGCAATCTGCCATAGATATTGATAGCATGATAGTCATAATCAATGGTGCTTTTGTTGTTTTTGGAAAATTGAGCTTAAATTTTGCTTCCTTCAATATGAAGGTGAGGACCTTTTTCAAGTGCTAAACTCTATTAGCTCGAGTGGCTAACTTTTCAAACCAAAGCTTTACTTTTGAAGATCTTGAAGCCCAATATGAGAACAAGAAGCTCTATTTTGACAAGATTTCTGAACAATGTGAAGAAGTACTCTCTTCAGTTATTGAGTCCAGTGAACATATCGCACATCTGGAAGCGAAAATTTCTCAAACGAAAGAACTTTTCAAGCTCAAGACTCAATTATCTTCATGCAAGATTGAGCATTCTTCTCATACTAGCCAGTTAAATTATATTACCAAAGATGTGTAAGCACCCCATTTTTGACCGCTAGGCAGTCTACACTCCGTCTAGATTTGTTTTCAAGTCATTGTGGGCATATTCCTATCAAAACCAATTCTCTAGGTCCAAATCCTGTCTGTTCATCGCTTCGCGGGCTTGTCAGGCCCAAATAGAGGCAAAATGACCAAAATGCCCATAGGGGCATTGTCCTTTCCTTTCCGATTCCAACCCCACTCTCGAGACAGTTTATTCCTCGAGACGGTTCCAATCTAGGCACGTCTCCTTGGAGACAGTAAGACCCCTTTCCAATCCCTCTCTCGAGACAATTTATTCCTCGAGACGGTTCTAATCCAAGCACGTCTCTTCGGAGACGGTAGGACCCCTTTCCAATCCCTCTCTGGAGACAGTTTATTCCTCGAGACGCTTCCAATCCAGGCGCGTCTCTTCGGAGACGATAAGTCCCCTTTCCAATCCCACTCTCGAGACAGTTTATTCCTCGAGACGGATCCAATCCAGGCACGTCTCTTCGGAGACGATAAGTCCCCTTTCCAATCCCTCTCTCGAGACAGTTTATTTCTCGAGACGGTCCGAGTAGTGAAAATACTCACAAATAGGTCGATATAGGAAATTGCCAACAAACCCCTGTGTCACGACGAATGCCGTTAGAATGGCGGAAACACTCAAAACCCAGGTCAACACCAGTGTCTGTTAGCCCACTTTGGTGAAAAATGACCAAACTGCACCTTGGACCTTTTTCGAGACTTTCCGGTCAAGATGACCATTTTATCCTTAGGCATCCGAACGCCCTGGAAACCACACCGGCTCTGGGTATCAAACCGGTAACCCTTTGAGATTTCTTTTTATAGTACTCTTAACTTTCCTTTATCTTTCCGGATCATTCCGAGTCAGTTCCGGCCAACCCGGTACAAAATGACCGTTTTACCCCTGGTGGGCCGGTCTCCTTTTTCAACCACACTGGCTCTGGGTATCAAACCGGTAACCTCCTGAGACTACTTTTTATAATGTTCTCAACCTCCTTTTACCTTTCCGGATTATTCCGAGTCATTTCCGGCCAACCCGGTGCGAAATGGACTGTTTTGCCCCTGGTTGGCCGGTTTCCTTTTCCGACCACGCTGGCTTTGGAAATCAAATCAGCAACCTCTGGAAACATTCTGAATGATGTTTTCAGGTCCCAAGTCTTCTTCTGGGACAGTCCGAGTTTGTCTCGGCAGTTTTTCAGTCCGATTGACCGTTTTGCCCCTAAAGGCCCGGTCAAACTTTCCGACCCATCTTACCCTCACTTTTCAAGTCAAATACCTCCAGGACACTATTTTAAGTGTTCCTGCTCCTTTCTGGCTTTCCGGGTCATTCCCGGCCACTTCAAATCGCTCCCGGACTTTCCGGAGCCACTCCTAGTGAAGCCAAGCTAAAAATTGCATGGTAGTCACTAGTACAGGCGCCCAAATCTAGTCAAAGATACGTTACTTGCCGACCTTAAACATTTCCTAAATGGCTGGAGCCACTAGTAGTGGCACTAAGCCAAAAAATGGCCTGGCGCCACTAGGAGTGGCGCTAGTGTAAACTTTGGCCTAGTGCCATTGCAACAGGCGCCAGTGTTGTCCAACCTCTATAAATACAGAGCCTCATTCAGCGTAAAAATGATCCACAAACTCAACCTAAAAATCATATAATTCGATATATAGAGCTCGAGCACCTCCAAAACCCTAGCTTCCTTAGGTTTTCCAAACCCTAGCCACCCTACACAAACCCTAGCCTCCTATACACTCATACGCACCCCCATACACTCATACACTGGCCTTCAACCATCCTTTGAATACTTGAATAGCTGCAATCCAAAGCTTGAAGACAACTCTTGAAGATTGAAGGTGAAGATCAAGACGAGAACCGAAGACCGAAGAAAGCAAGGCGCGCAAAATAACAAGACATACGGTAGGCTCCCTATTTAAATTTCTACACTTCCCCCCTCTCTCTTCTCTCTCCTAACCCACTTGGGTTTTCTTTATTTTAATCCCCCGTCTCTTTCCCCCCCTTTCTTTGCATGCTTGAAACAAGAGGATTCCCGGTCCATGTGTAGGATTGGGCTATTGGAGAGTCACCGTGTCAGGGGCTTTCTTCTAGTCTAACCAGAGACCACGTGGGTCCAGCCCCCTTGATTATGTGGTGAAGCCTTAGCCTTGTATGTTCACGACCCCAAAATTGCAGTGTGCATATCATGATCTTGCATCTTCCAAAAATCATTTTTAAAGTTGTTTTCAAACTTGTTTTCAAAATTGCATCAAAATCTCCTTTTCAAAAACATGTTTTCAAAATCACAATCCTAGGTTGATTCTAGTCTTTTCATGGCTAGGGTTGCTTTAGGAAAGTGTTACATTTAAAGTGACCAACATGGTCCATATTTTCAAAACTCCTTATTCTTCAAAACCATTTTCTTAAAGTGGTTCTAGCCTTCTTATGGTTAGAATCGCCTTAAGAAAGTGAGATGTTTTTATACCTGCTAAAAATTCTTTTTCCAAATCCTTCCTCCTAAAAATCTCTTTTCAACAATCTTTCAAAAAATTCTCCTTTCTAAATTGTTTTCAAAAACTCCCTTCCAAAATATATTTTTCAAAACTCTCCTTTTCAACTCCTTTCTAAAACGCTCACTTCAAAGTCCACTTTCTAAAAACATTCCCTAGATCTCTTTCCTAGAAAAACTCTCCCCCAAAATCTTTCCAAAAAAATTCTCTTTCCAAAATCTTCCTTTTGGAAATTTCCCTCTAGGTTTTCCTTCCAAAAAACTTGTTTCCAAAAACACGCTTTCCAAAAACTCCTTCTCTTTAAAATCTCTTTCCAAAAACTCTCTCTTCAAATTTGCTTTCCAAAAACTCCTTCCTAGGATTTCTTTCTAGAAAACCTTTGTTTCCAAAAACGCACTTTCCAAAAATCCTCTTTCCTTAGAAGCCCAAGTCAAGCCCTAGAACTCACAATTAGGAAACCCTAATTTTCTTTCCAAAAACATGATTTTCAAACTTCACCCCAAACCTAGGTTTCCAAAACCTCCTGTTTTCACATCCAAACGATACACGTTTCCAAAACCTTTTTTCTACGTCAAAACCACAATTTTTTAAAACTAGGGTTTCTAGAATATCTCTTTCCAAATCCTTGTCAAATCAAATCTTCCCTTTAAGAAACCAAATCAAATATTCCCGTTTAGAAAACCAAATCAAATATTCCCGTTTAGAAAAAAATCCAATCCTTTGTTTTTGGAAACAAAATCAAACCTTTGCTTTTAAAAACAAAATCCAATCCTTTCCCAATCCAAATCTTTCCTAATTCAAATCCTTCCTAAGCTTCTCCTTTCCTAAATCTTAAGTTTTCAAAACTTGAACATAAAAATCTCTCCTAAGTTTTAAAACTCAACTTTCAAATCTTTCCTAATTCAACCCTTTCCTAATTCAGCCCCCTTTCCAAATCTTAACTTTCCAAATTCAAGTTTTCAAACTTTTCCTAAACTCACTCAAACCTTTCCTAATCTCAAGATTTTCTAAAACTCTAAGACTTTCTAAATCTTAAACTTTCTAAATTTCAAATCTTTCCAAATTCAAAACTTTCTAAATTTGAAACTTTCTCAAGTTAAATCTTTCTAAACCTAAATCTCTCCAAATTCTAAACTTTCCAAAACTTCAACATCTTTCCAAATCTAAGACTTTTCTAAACTCAAAACTTTCTTAATTTAAACATTTTCTAAATCGAAAACTTTCCTTTTTCAAAGATTTCCAAATTCAAACTTTCCTAAGTTGAAACTTCCCTATCTCAAAACTTTCTAAATTCAAAACTTTTCAATTTCCAAACTTTCCTAAATTCCCAAACTTTCCTAATTTCAAAACTTTCCAAAAATGAAACTTTCCTAAGTCGAAAATTTCCTAATTTCAAAACTTTCTAAAAATGACACTTTCCTAATCCAAATCTTTCCTAAATTCTAAGTTTCCAAATCTTCCAAGATCTTTCCAAATCCAACATTCCAATCCAATCTTTTTGAATCTCAAGTCTTTCCTAGGTCTCCTATCTTTCCTAAGTCTAGGTTTCCTAAACCTCCATTTTTCCAAAAACAAGTCTTTTCAAAATCAATCTTTCCAAAGCAAGTCCAATCTTCTCAATTTCAATTTCCAATCTCCACTTCTAATCTCAAATCAAATCTAATTTTCAATTCAATCTCTTTCTTCCAATCCAATCTCTCTCTTCAAATCAATCTCTTTTCAATCGGACTCCGATCCGAATTACGACTGACCTGATTCCCTCAAAGGGATACGTAGGCAACCGTTATAGGTGCGGTCACAACACTTTTCAAACTTTCAATTCCACCCTCATGGGTGCGGTCTCCACATTTTTCAAATATCAAATTCCAACCTATTTTCAAACTTCCAATTTCAAATTTTCTATTTTTAAATTTTTACTTTCAATTTTCAAACTTTCCAATTTCAATTCCATCTCTTCAAATCTATTTTCAAATCAAATCAATTTCAAATCAATCTCTTTCCAAATCTATTTTTCAATTCTCTTAACTTGCACTTGCATATCATGCATCATGTAGTTTCTTTTTAAGCATTATTTTTCAAAGTGAATAGGATTGGTCAACAGTTAGTTAAAGACTCTCATAGGTGAATTTAGGGTAGATTGACATGTAGGTACCGAAAGGGCGGGGTAGGGTGATAGTTTAGTGCGTCTTCCCTATACGTAACCAACCTCCAAACCTAGAATCACTGATTTCAAAGACCAAAAAAGGAGTTATTTTTCAAAAATGGCTAAATGTTTTCCAGAGGTTGTCAAACAACCTGTTATCTTAAAAACCCTCTCTTAAGGAGATATTTTCAAAATCGTTTTTCAAAAACCCTAAGTGTAGTTTTCGAATTATGCTTAGTTTTTAGGTGACCTAACTCACCTTAATCAAGTTAGGTGGCGACTCCAAATCTTTTTCAAAAGCCCTTTATTCAAAACAATTTTTTAATTCAAACCTAGTCGCACACATTCTTTTAGGAGAGTGAGTTCTAACGAGAGAGTACAGTATTTTTCTCGCTTGTGTGAGTATTCCTCGAGTGCGAAAAATCTGGGCGCGACAAGATGCATATAAATCAGAAGGCCTTAACTCAACATAAGTCATACTGATAGGAAACATGCTTTTGATATGGAAAATTTTGCCCCAAATTAGTAAACTTTATTATTTTAATTGAATTGAATGTAATATTAAATTTTCTTTCCTTCACATTTTATTTATGGAAGTAAATTTGAATTTTAAGCTTATGAAAAAATGTGATGGTTGAAGTTTAAATACTCTCTTTACGGGTTGCGATACAAGAATCTTTGACAGAAGATGCAAGTGCAAGGGTGAGGTTGACTGAGCTTGAAGCCTTTGATGAAAGAAGGCACTAAGCCTAACAAAATTTTGAAATATATCAACAAAGAATGGAAAACGCCTTCAAACAAAGAGTGAGGCTTTATTCTTTCAAGAAATCAAACTTGGTGATAATGGTTCAAACACTAAAAATTGACAGTCAGCGAATAAAGAGAGCTTGAGCGTAAGTAGGCAAGACCATATGTGATTGAGAAAGTCTATTCAAATGAAGCTTACTTGTTAACCATAATAGATGGTGAAAGAGTTATACTATCCACCAATGCAAGGTTCTTATTATCCTTGAAATAAAAAGCACAAAAAGCCTGCTAGTTTGAAAACCCGAAAGGGTGGCCCAGGCAAAAATTAAGGCAAGCCTGTTAGATTGAAAACCTAAAAGGGTAGTCTACGCAAAAGTTAAGACAATTATAAAAGATAAAAATAAATAAATAAATAAGCCTACTAGGTTAAAAACTTGGAAGGGCGCTCTAAGCCAAAGTTAGGGCTACAAAGAATCACTAATGATGTAGTATGTGGCTAAACTACTGAAATATCTATCCAAACTTCATAGTGGTAAATCTTATGATACTCCTCGCCCATGAAATTATAAATTGTGAATGGAAAAAAAAAACATTCACCCAAGGCTTACCACTCGTATGTTAGCTCAAGGAATTTCTTAAGAAGGGGGGTGAATTGGGTTCTATTAAAATTAATGTGAAACCTCAATGTAATAAAAAATAAATTCTTGCTAAGATGATAGTAGCAAAACAAGTAATGTAGATGTAACTAAAGATTGCTGGCAAGCATAGATAGCATACACAAATATGCAACAGTTAATGTACACACATTCAGCACACACATTCAACAATAAGCAGAGAACAAGAGATTACAGAGGTTCGGCCCAATCCTTACCTACGTCCTTTCTTCCTTGATCCTCTCGAAGGTATTCCACTATGTAATCTCTTCCTTACACAGCTGTTGGTTTTTTTCAAGTGCCCAGCTCACTATTATATTCAAGAATTCACACACCAATCCTTTCTATTGAAAGCTCCAAACCAAGCTCTCGATTTACAAGTGTATTACCCAAGCTACACTCAAGCTCTAGAGATCTACAACAGCATTTTCAGAAGTAATGAGGTTGCAATGTAATGACTATCACTCTTAGAAGTGAAGATAATAAATGTTACAGCTCAAAGGTTCTTTTCAGTTTATAGCAGTTGCAGAGTAAAGAGGAAGATTTAGGGCTTTTGAATTTTTGAACTTTAAGATCCTTGTCTCTTGCCCATAAATGAGTTTGAACTTACATATTTATAGTCTCTCAGAAGAAATAGCCATTAGAGCCGTTAAAGGTGCATTAAATGCGCGGGCGGCTAAGACAGATTCAAAAATTTGACCGTCAAAGCGAATCCCCATTGCTTACTGAGATTGTTTGCAATCTTTTGCTAATGCTGCCAATCTGACTCCCTCTTTTCTTTCGCTGTGATTTTTATTGAGATTGTCAGCAATCATTTCTCTAGGGTCACCAATCTTGGCTTGCCACTTCTTTTGACTTTACCCATAAACAAAAATAATAGCTTTCTTTATCTCGTGTTGCTGCTCTATCTTCCTGCTTCTTTTGCCATTTGTTCTTCCACAAGGTTTTCAGTAGTCTTTATCTTGTGTTGTCAATCTTTCACCCTACTTCTTTTGCCATTTTTCTTTTTCACAAGATTGTCTGGTTCACTGCTGCAGTTGCCATTGTTATCCGTACACGTCTTTTAATTCTTTTTCCAATCAGTCTTCGATGGTGTGAATATGCTTAAGCTCCACTGATCTTTTGATAACTATTTGAACTTCTTAAGCATGTTTAACATTTGGTAGCCCTTTGTTCATCCAACTGTTTAGACATCAACAAACTGCTTGCATCGATGCAAACTTTCACTCTGTCTGAGTATTGGGTGCTATTAATTTTCTGCGTTGTCGACAATCTTTGATATGCTCCTCTAATTAGCTTTCTCCACAATGCTTTTAAGGACGACTTCCTCAAGCTTTATGATACTTGTTATGAGTTGATACGAACGTGGGGATCAAGGGACTTCACTGGCCATGAATGTTATTCATCATATGCATATTCAAGCCAAAATCCTTCTTCTGTAGGTGTCATCACTTTGATTGAGGTGCTACAAATATTATTTTTGTCCAGACTTAACATGTGTTATAAATAGGGATGGCACTCTTATGAAGTGCTAACAAGATTTTCTATGGTACTCCACAGTTCATGATTGTCCATAAATCTGAACAGGTTTTATCATATTAAGCTGCACACTAAAGTTAAACACATTAGTTCATAATGACTGGGTTTTGTTGTCATCGAAATCATCTCTCAATTATGGAGATCAACCTTTGGGTCCACAATCCCCCCCCCCCCCCCTCTTTTGATGATGACAAAACCCTCTTTGGATATAAAAAAATCATGATAAATGGAAAACATTATCCTCCCCCTTAATAAAGGAGTTTGGATTTTTCCTTATTCAGTAATCAAACATTCTACAAGTTAGTTCTTCCCCTTGGACATGTCTTCTACAAGTCAGTTCTCCCCCTTTTTGTCAAGCAATCAAAAAGAATTTAGGAAAGAATCATAACAGGTGCAACAATAAAAATGTTAAATAGAATTAAAACTATTTAAAGTGTAGCAAGCAACCAAGCATCAAATATGTAATTTGTGAATAACCATTTAGTAAGCAACCATTCAACAACAAACCAAGCAGTGAATAATCAAGTATCAGACAACCCATTAGAAAGTGCATTAAAATATAAAGAAACTGTCTTGCAAGTTGGTCCATTGCCAGCAATATCCACAAGAAGAACAAACAACTGAAAATTTTAGATACTAAACATAAAAACCGAAATGCAATGCAGAATCACATAATGACAGGATCATCAGGGGTGTTAGAGCCACCCTTTCTAGGTCGATCTCTAAGGCCGTATGCTTTGTTGATAGGAGGGAAAACTATTTTCTTTCGAGCTCCTTGCTTGTATCTGGGTTTGGAAGGAGGAGAAAAAGAGGGATGAGATTCAGATGGGTTAGTTCTTGTAACAGTTGCTTTCCCTTTATCTGTGGCTCTAGAAATCTTAGGTGCTAGCATGTGCTTGTCTATCTCACTCTCTACAGGCTGCTCAACAACTGTTTCTTCAGATTCTTTCTCCATTTCTGGTTCTTTTTCTGGTTCTGTAGCTTCCTTTCTTTTATCTTTTTCTAGTTCTTCCTCACTAAGTTCTTTTTCTGCAAATTCTTCCTCTTCAGAATCTCTTGCTCCAGAATCTTCTTCTTCAGAATCTCCTTCTTCAAAATCTTTTTCTGTAGATTCAGGTGCTGCCTTGTCAGAGGCAGAGGCATTTTCTTCCTCCATGACTTTCAAAATAGCCTCCTTGATTTCCAGCTTGATGGTTTTCACCTCTTTAGATAGTTGGTCCACTTTTGTTCCTAGGTTCTTAACCATAGTCAGATAATAACCAATTTTAGAATCAAACTGATGTAGCAGCTCAACCATCTTGGTTTTAAAATCAAAGTCCTCAGGTTCCTTTGTTCTGCCTGTGAGGATGAGACAACAGTGGACTGTCCATCCTTTTTCGTAACCCATTAGTTTATCTGTGCATTTTTCTCATACCTCATACTTTTCAACGTCGACTCATTGATCCTATCTTGTCTTTCCTTGACTGCTTCTTCTTTTTCTTCAGAGAGCTCAACTCCAAAATGTTTGAAGATTTTGGTAAGCGCCATACCATATGGTAAGCCACTGGTTTTAAGAGTTGAAGTTTCCATCATTTTGTCTATGAGGATGGTGGTCATGTGAGGTTTCTTATCCTTACTAGCATAGCACCACAATAGAATCAACTTTGTTTTAGAAACATAATCAAATCTGCCACTTCTTGGAGCTAGGCAGTGATTGAGAAAATGGTGAACTAGTTTGAGCTCTAAGAAAAGCTCATAAGATGTTAGGGACTTCTTTTTCTTGCTTTGTACCACTTGTCCCAAAATCACAGAAAATACATCTCTAAGGGTCTTAGGTCTGTGCTCAATCCCTGCCCTAGGAAGACCTAAAATTTGTTCCAGAATCTTTCCGCTAATTTTTATTTTTACTCCCTTCACAAAGCTTGTCAATCTGTTAGGGTTCTTCTTGGAGGACCTAAGATTGGCATAGAAATGCTTTACCAATTCTAAGTAAAGTCTTTCTTTCAGACTTGCCATTTCTAGCCAACCTAGATAAGAAAATTTTTCTCTAAAATTAACTCCCATCCCCTCAAAGAAGTCGAAATCGACAAATCTTCCTTTGATTACTTTCCTAGTACAGAAGGAAGTTTCGTGCCTTTGTTTCAGTAAGACCTGAATGAAGTAGGGATCGTGTTCCAGAACATCGGAGTCTGGTTCTGCTTCTGCCACACCTTTTCCCTTGTCATCCTTTCTTCCTTTCTTAGATTTCTCTCCCACTCCACTTGATTTCCCCTTTTCTGGTTTTTGTTTCTTTCCTTGATCAATGGCAAAAGGACCAATTATTGCTTGTTCGGCGCTTGGATCCTGAGATACTGTTGCCATTCCTTCGATTTCTGTTGCTATAAAAGTTCCTTGAGAGGTTTTAGTTGGATTAAGGTCTGGATTGATGTATAGGGGAGTGGTTTTGAGGATTTGGGAAATGGAGAGAATGGTTATTTTTAAAACTTCAGAAACTGAAATGTCAAATAGGGCCGACAATTTAGGGCATTGAGTATTTATACGCCGAACTGTGACAGTCATAAGTATGCAGTGGTGCTGACACTTTTAACAAGTGATGTCAATGTGTAGTGATCATATAATGAATTCAACAGAAATTCAGCGATTGTTGGCACTAGTTAATGGTGATGACACTCATGCATCCTCAAGTGCCAAGTTTAGTCATTATTGTCAGCACTCTCGATAATTGACATTGCTCAAAGTAAGATGATTTAAGGAATTAACATTCAATAGAAACACATATTAATAAACAACATTTATCAAAAAAGATTACACATACTAAGTTCTCTTCGAATCATGCAAAATCTGTCTTCATTTAGAGGTTTGGTAAAAATATCAGTCAACTGATGGTCAGTGCTGACAAACTCTAGATTGACATCACCTTTCTGTGCATGGTCTCTAATGAAAAGGTGCCTAATCTCAATATGTTTGGTTCTAGAGTGTTGAATGAGATTCTTGGTCAGATTTATTACACTGGTATTGTCACACCTGATAGGGATATGGTCAAAAGTAAGTCCATAGTCTTTAAGTTGATGTTTAATCTATAACACTTAAGCACAATAGCTGCCAACAACTATGTATTCAGCCTCTGCAGTTGAGAGGGCTACTAAATTTTATTTTTTGCTAGACCAAGACACAATCATATTTTCAAAAAATTGACATGCACCACTAGTGCTTTTTCGATTAGTTCTACTTCCAGCATAATCAGAATCAGTATATCCAACAAGTTCAAATGATGTACCACTTGGGTACCAAATACCAAGATTGCAAGTCTGTTTTAGGTATCTAAAAATTCTTTTTACAACAGTGAGGTGTGACTTTTTAGAATTAGCTTGAAATCTAGCACACATACACACACTGAACAATATATCAGGTCTACTTGCAGTTAAGTATAGCAGAGATCCTATCATGCTTCTAAACAGTTTTGTATCAACAGACTTACCTGAATCATCTACCTCCATTTTGGTTGACATATTCATTGGTGTCCCAATCTGTTTTAAATATTCGAAATTAAATCTTTTGAGCAAGTTCTTGATGTATTTGGACTGACTTATGAATATTCCATCTTTGGATTGCTTGATTTGTAGTCCAAGAAAGAATGTTAGATTTCCCATCATGCTCATTTTAAATTCCCCTTAAATACTCTTATCAAAATTTTTGCATAGATTTTCATTAGTAGACCCAACGATAATGTCATCTACATATATTTGTACAATAAGCATATCAGAATTTTTGTTTTGATAAACAGAGCAGTGTCAACCTTACCTCTTAAAAAGCCATTTTCTAACAATACTGCTTAGTCTTTCATACCATGCTCTAGGTGCTTGTTTTAAACCATACAAAACTTTAGATAATTTGAAAACTTGATTAGGTAATTTATCATTCTCAAAGCCTGATGGTTGCTTAACATAAACGTCTTCATTTATAACACCATTTAGAAAAGCACTTTTGACATCCAGTTGGTAAAGCTTGAAGTTTTTAAAACTTCCAAATACAAGTAACATTCTAATTGCTTCTAGTCTAGCAACAGGTGTAAAGGTTTCATTATAGTTAATACCTTCTTCTTGAATGTAACCTTGAGCAACTAACCTTGCTTTATTTCTGATAACAGTACCAACTTTATCCATTTTGTTTTTGAAAACCCATTTGGTACCTG
>CM065398.1:712500-722500 GCA_033060915.1 Euryodendron excelsum
CCAAGTGCCCAGCTCGCTATTACATTCAACGATTCACACACAAATCCTTTCTATTGAGAAGCTCCAATCCAAGCTCTTGATTTACAAGTGTGTTACCCAAGCTACACTCAAGCTCTAGAGTAATGACTTTGCAATGTAACGACTATCACTCTTAGAAGTGAAGATAATAAATGTTACAACTCAATAGTTCTTTTCGGTTTGTAGCAGTTGCAGAGTAAAGAGGAAGATTTAGGGCTTTTGAATTTTTACACTTTAAGACACTTGTCCCTTGCCCATAAATGAGTTAGAACACATATATTTATAGTCTCTCAAAAGAAATAGCCGTTAGAGCCGTTGAAGGTGCATTAAATGCGCGGGCGGCTAAGACAGATTCAAAAATCTAACCATTGGAGCGAATTCCCGTCGTCTATTGATATTGTTAGCAATCTTCTGCTGGTGTTGCCAATTTGACTCCCTCCTTTCTTTCGCTGTGATTTTTACCCAAATTATCAGCAATCGTTTCTCTAGGGTCACCAATCTTGGCTTGCCACTTCTTTTGACTTTACCCTTAGACAAAAATAATAGCTTTCTTTATCTTGTGTTGCTGCTTTATCTTCCTGCTTCTTTTGCCATTTATTCTTCCACAAGGTTTTCAGTAGTCTTTATCATGTGCTGCCAATCTTTCTTCCTGCTTCTTTTGCTGTTTTTTTTTTCACAAGATTGTCAGCACTACCTTGTTAGTGTCGGCAATCTGGTTCACTGCTGCAGTTGCCGTTGTTATCCACACACGTCTTTTAATCCTTTTGCCAATTAGTTTTCGACGGTGTGAATATGCTTGAGCTCTACTGATCTTTTGATAGCTATCTGAACTTCTTAAGCATGTTTAACATTTGGTAACCCTTTGTTCATCCAACTGTTTAGACATCAACAAACTGCTTACGCCGGTGTAGACTTTCACTCTGTTAGACTATTGGGTGCCATTAATCTTCTGCATTGTCGACAATTTTTGATATGCTCCTCTTATTAGCTTTCTCCACAATGCTTTTAAGGACGACTTTCTCAAGCTTTATGATACTTTTAATGAGTTGATACGAACATAGGGATCAAGGGTCTTCACTGGCCATGAATGTTATCCATCATATGTATATTCAAGCCAAACTCCTTCTACAGGTGTCATCACTTTGATTGAGGTGCTGCAAATATTGTTTTTGTCATAGACTTTACATGCGCCATAAATAGTGATGTCACTCTTATGAAGTGCTGACAAAATTTTCTATGATACTCCACAGTTCATTATTGCCCATAAATCTGAACAGATTTTATCATATTAAGCTGTACACTTAAGTTAAATACATGACTGGGTCTTATTATCATGAAAATCATCTCTCAACTATGGAGATCAACTTTTGGGTCAACATGGTAGAGCGTTGTTAAATTGCTGAAACACCCCACCAAAGTCCAAGTTGGTAAATCTCAAGATATTAGGATACTTATGGCTCGCAAGTGTATAAACTGTGAACGGTGAAAAACATCAAACACAAAAACAAAAACAAAAAATAAAACATTCATCCAAAACCCACCAATGGTGCAGTATATGACTAAATTGCTAAGACAGCCCACCAAAAGTGTTATATATCAGAATACTCTTGGCTTGCAAGAGTGTAAACTGTGAATGGCCAAACAAATAAATTTTATACAACTTCATACTCTTGCCTACAAAAGTATAAACTGTGCACTACTAAAATAAATTAAAGTATCACATTTTTCCATAAGCTTAAAATCCAAATTTACTTCCATTAATAAAATATGGAGGAAATAAAATTCAAGGTTACATCCAATTCAATTTAAGGCAACATTTTCCATATCAAAACCTTGTTTCACATCAGCAAGACTCATACTCTTCCTTGTAAGTTGGGTTGAGGCCTCCAAATCAATCTGCTCCTCCTCTTCTAATTAAGATGCATCTGTGATAACCTGAGTTAAATGGCTGGTACGAGAAGAATGCTTAGTCTTACATGACGATAATTGAGCCTCAAGCTTGAAAAAATTTCTTTCGCCCCAAAAATTTTCCCTTCTAGATGTGTGATACGTTCATCAAAATTAGCAACTAAAGATAGTACTTCATATTGTTCAGAAACCTTATCAATATGGAGGTTCTTGCTCTGATATTGGGCTTCAAGATCTTCAAGGGTAGAGCTTTGGTCTTGAAAGTTATCCACTCGAACTAATAGTGTTGAGCACTTGATAAAGGTCCTCACTTTCTCATAGAATGAAGGGAAATTTAAGCTTAGTTTTCTAAAAACAAAAAAAGCCTCATTGGCTACGACTAGCATGTTATCAATATATGTGGCAGTTTGCAAGGCAAATACCATGCCCTTCTAAATAAAGATAGCTCCTTAATTAGTCGAAATGTCTGCCAGATGAAGATGGCCAATTGTTTTTTTTTTTTTTTAAATCTTAGAAAGCAAGCTTCCTAACTTAGCCTCATCCATGAGGTCATTTGTAGAAGGCATTGCCTAATTAGAACTCAAGTGAACCTATGTACTTAAAGAACAATTCCAAATCAAAAGGGAATGTGATATGAAAAACTGTATATGAGGATTTACAAGATATACTATTAACCATAGTGTAGAGATTGTGGCCTAGGAGTTGGCAATCCATCTATGAAGTAGCATGAGTAACAAAACATGTACCTGAAGAACAATCCCATATCAGAAGAGAAGGTGATATGAAAAAAAAAATGTACATAAGGGTTCGTAAGGAATACAGCTCACCATGGTTTGCATATTGCTGATTAAGAGTTGGCAATACATCTCCAAAAGTAGCATATGCGGTAAAGCCTGAAGGGAAAGTCCAGTAAGAACTTTAAATAGCAACAATAAAATTATTGTTATCAAATTGCAATGATAAATAATAAATTATGCGACAAAATTTTCCATATACCTATAATAGAGGTTGATGAAGAAAGATTAGCATGGGTTGAAGACATTGTCAAATGGCTTGATGAATCTCCTGAAAAGAGAAGAGCCTTAGGTGAATAAGTGAAGTGTGCCAGTTAAAACATAATATGAAAATTTTCTTTGGAGGAAGGATGGGAAGGAATATCATCAGGGAGTAAGCAAATAGAGGGTTCTAATCATATAGCTCGTCATTGTCTTCGCCATCACCCTCATCATTAGAATTAACACTATTAACTTTATCATTAGAGTTAATAGAAGTGTCATCCCGAGATTAATAATAAACTAAAGTTAAAGACTCAAAAGGAGGGAGGATGAAAAGAGGCCCAACACTTCTTATTCGAATGAGACCCAACACAGACGATTCATGACTAGTATTTCTAAACATTTCTTGAATGGTCTTATCATTTCTATCCACAAGAAAAATGACAACTGGACTCGAAACTGATCTAGGGGAGAATTTTTAACAACCTTTGGATTGGAAGGGGTCCCAACACAGTGAGCAAGTCAGACTTGTTCTAGGAAAATGCTCTCTAAGGAAAGGCTCTTGACATTAGAATTGACTCTCCCAAAGATAAATTCTCTTATTCACAGCCTTACATATGTCTTCGATGATGCTGAGAAGACGTGGAATAACATTGCTAAGCTGATAAGGATTCAAAGAAAAGTCAACCCTTTTAAGAGGGGAAGACCCAGAATTGGGGAAAAAGAAAAAATACTTAGGTGAAGACTCTTTGTTTAACGTTGTTTAGCTTCCTTTTCTAGGCCTCTAGACTTATTCCATTTGTCTTTTCTTGGGGGGTTTTGGTTAAAAATAACCAAGAAATTAAAGCACAGTGAAAGAAGAAACTATCCACCAATTGGCATAGTGTTTTGTTGTATATGGGACAACTTGAGGATTAGGAAACCTTAAAGATGCATATGTACCTCCACACATCATCTCACACCAATGATAATAAAATTCAGAAGGTTGTGAAATTTTGCGACAAAGTAAGTTAAGAGGTTTAGGACATGCTTGAGCATACCCAAATTCCTGAGCATACTGGTTGAGAGAATAAGGCTCAACAAAGAAAGATGAACCAGCTTTGAGTGTCAATTTCTAGGTTGAAGAGAAATCAAATAGCAGAAAAAGAAAAAAGAAATTTCATCACCGACTACAAGGATTCCATGTGATTCATTCTTATGATCAAGGGCTCTAAAATTGAATTTCTTGAAATAGCTAAAAAAGGATCCTAGTGTCGAATTTGGACCATATAGAGCTGCTGGTTGATTCCTTATAAGCCCTAAGCACTACACGAAATTATCCTTAGAAATTGGATATTTGGGTTGAGGGTTTCTATGAGAATATGTCTTAGGGAAGTAAAGAGAAACTCATTCCGAAAAATAGTCAAAAAGGGCCTTGGATGCTTTCTTTCTCAGGGGAAGGTGATAAACAATCATGTTAAGATGGTGATAAAAGAAAGTAAGAACGGGGACAACAAGGCTAAACTTACCATCCATAGAGATCTTAACAGCCATAATATATGTGGTAGGGCAAATTTCACTAGAAAAATGGGAAAGTATAAATCCACTAACCCAAGATGCGATGAACCCAACAAGATATACCTCATCAGGATTGCCTTGCTTACGACGAAACTGAGAAGCCTCATCTCGAGAATTTATAAAACAAGAAGTCAAAGCAGCAAACTTCTTAGCATGAGGAGAAGCCATAACAATGAGCAATGAGGTCGTATATGAAAAATTTTAAGGGCATTATCTATTTTTCTTTTGCATGTATGGGTAATATTTTATGGTTGCCCATGGTTCAGCCCTTAAATACTGTTTGGGCTATTTCATTTGTATACATTCTCCTAAAATTAGAAGCCACCAAATAGGTAAAAATTCAAGTACACAAATAAAATAGCCCAAAAAAATTAAAGGCTACATTATGGGTAACTATAAAGTATTACCCGTACATGTATGCAAAACATAAATAAATAACATTTATCCAAAATCTAGAGCAAAAGAAATCCCTCTAGTCTAGCTGTTGGAAAATAATAAAGCTGAAAAGAACTTTTCCCCTATCTTCAAACAAATGGTAGAGGTAGAGTTCTCTTACGAGAAATAAACCCTGCAAATAAAAGAAATTGTGGATAAGACTTCGAAAATTGGCGGATGATAGTTTCGATGACGATAGACATCCTAAATTCAACATTGGAATTCAAAAGAAGACATAAGACATCTCATCCGGTAGACCCCTTATAAATACGAGAGTGGTCACTCTGAAAATGGATTGGAAAATTTAAAGAGTTTTAGAAAGAAAAGAAAATAGAGAAAAGTTTGAGAAGAAACGTCTTGATGAATCAAAAATATTTCAAGGCTTAAAAATATTGAATTTCACTTATTTGGAAAGATCATTAAAGATAGAAATTATTCAACTAGCAAGCATTCAAATAATTTCAGAAATGGCAACCCACAGGTGAAGGGTTTCAACTCTCATGTATTTTGTAAAAGGTGTGAACCCTCCATGTATTTTGTAAATCAAGCTTTTGAAATCTATGAAATGTAATTAAACACTTTCTTTACAAGTTTCTTTATTCTTATACTAGTTTTGTTATTTATTAATCAGAGGTTTTGTGTTTCAAACTAGTAATTTACATTCTGGAAGAATTCTGATCACACTTTTTCATTCACTCTCCAGATTGGAAATGGAAATCCACAACTCAGATAATCAACATTTTCAAAACTAGACAATGGATTTTGTAGGTGCAAAATTTGAAATTGAACCTACAACTTTCTATGTTCAAAATTTGGGTTAACAAATTTCTAGCACGCTTAGTCGAACCTATTTTTCCTTCCATCTTTTATGGAAGAGAAACTACAACAAATAAAGAAATAAATTTTTTTCATTCAAACAAGTTCTTTGTTTGCATAAAAAATATTGAAGTTCAGAAATTTGGAAAGATCATTAAAGTTAGAAATTATTCAACTAGCAAGCATCTGAAAATCTAAAAAATGGCAACCCATAGGTAAAGGGTTTCAACCCTCATGGTATTTTGTAAAGGGTGTGAACCATTTATGTATTTAGTCAGGAGTCTATCAAATATTATTTAAATAAAGTAGATTAGGTTAATATTGAGTAGTTATTAGAGATAGGGTAGCTTTTAAGAGTTATTTTTAATTATTTGATATTATAAATATATGTACATACCGTATGATTTGGCAGAATAAAAATATCAAGCGTTTGAAACAGGGCTTTCACTTTGAAAGTGTTGGTTCTCCTTGAATTGAACTAACAAAAGCGTTTTGCTTCCCTTGAAGTGGGCTATTCTATTTTTTCTTTAGTTTCATAATGTCCTGCTAGAAAGGTTTCTAACAATGGTATTTGAGCTACTTTCTTGGCATATATGTGGATCAATAAAGTATGAATGTGATTCATTTTGCCAGCTTTCGTTTTTAATGTTCTCTAATAGAATGTCAATCAAAATTTTGAACCTTGAGGATAAGGTTCTTTGAAGAAGGACGGAATATTAAGAACATATTTAGTTAGAACTCTATCAAGTATTATTTGAATAAAGTAGATGCGGATAATCTATAATTATTTGATATTTTAAATTTCTGTAGATGTCGAATGGTATGGCAGAATAAAATAATTTTTGAAATTGTATTTTTACTTTGAATGAGTTATGTTTCTCCTAGAATTGAACCAAAATGAGAGTTTCTTTCCATTCGAAATGAGTCATTCTATCTTTTTTTTTAGTTTGATCATGTCCTATTAAAAATGAGAGTTTCTTTCCATTCAAAATGAGTCATTTTTTTTTTTTTTTAGTTTGATCATGTCATATTAAAAAGGTTTATAACAAATGGTATCAGAGTCACTTTCCTAACATATTTGTGGATCAATAAAATATGAAAGTTGTGATTCTTTTTAACATTTTTTTATTTTTATTATTCTTTAATACAATTTTTTGAAGATATTGAAAGTCGAGAAGGTTATTATAATCACCTTCTTGGTGAACCTGTGGAGCAATGGAAGCTAAAGGTTGTGAATGTGAAAGGTTAAGAGACACAATTCCCTCAAAGTAATTATTATGTGAAAGAACCCCTTCAAAGAGATCCCTTTCAATTTGACAACTTTTGTTTTTGTTGTTTGTGCAGACCTCTAATATGATGTTCTTGAATACCTTGAACCTTAAGGACAAGGTCCTTTGAAGAAGTAAAAAAATATTAAGAATGGCAAAATCCCTTGTTTGAGGTCCTAAACGATAAAATTTGTCAAAATTCCACAGTTTTCATTAACCTGTCAAGTTTCGCATAATTTCGATATATCTCTGTTGGCTACGTAACTTACTCTTGGATAAGTCCAAGCGCATAGTTTAATGCCACACATGGTACTACATCACTTTCCTCCCCAAAGTTCCTAACAGGTTGTTTAGTTTCTTCCTCAATTTCTCTCTTTCTCTTTCCTCTGTTTTCTGTTTTCTTGAAGTGTGTTAAAAAAATAATGGTTTGTGAAGTGATTAGCTAAAATAGAGAGTATTGTTAAATAATGTATTAGAAAGTAACTAGCTAAAATAAAGATTGTAAATTTTTAGTATATTTTAGCTAACTATTTGAGCTAGTATTGTTGGAGATGGTCTAACGTGCGCTTTAGGTATCATCCCTTAACAATATGGTCCTCTTATCTTATCTCTAGAAATAAATAAATGAACAAATAAAAATCTAAGTGGAACATGTATTTTGGGTAGGGATGGCAATAGGTTGGTAAGGATGTTAAAATGGGCTAAGGCCATGTGCGTCGTGAGCCTGGCCCAACCTATGGGTTGGCCTGGGCCATAGGTTTGAAAGTTCTTTTCGATCTGGACTGATAACTTGGCCTGAAAGCCTGAAGAAATTTAAAAAATCACAAAGCACCATGTAAAGCCCCAAGGCCCCGCCGGCTTGGCATGCTCCAAGCTCGGTACCCCCTGGGGCCGCAGCTAGGCTTGACTCTAAGTGTTGAAAATTTTACCGAGCCCAGCCCAACCGAATTTTGGCATGAGAGCAAGTCTGCCAGGCTTGACCCAAACCCAAGTCGGCATACAGACCATAAAGAGAAATTATTTTCCAAACCCCTTCCATTCCCGTTACAAGACAGGGAAGGTAAGAGAAAAATAACAAGGCGAGGCAGTTTTTTCATTGGGTTAGACAGAAATTACACTAATTTTGTATATTTTACACTATTACAGGAACCAAATTGTGACATGGGACAAATTATAAGGATTAGTGGTACAATTAGCCATTTTTCTTTCATTCTTTTAATTTTTTTTTTTGTTTAATACCTAAATATAAAATTATATTTGGATTGATCTTTTTTATTCTCCAAGTTTGACCATAGTTGGTAATCTCGTACCGGTTACTGTACTATTTTTGTCATTGGACAATACGTATCGGTATCGGTCTGTATCAATACACCATATCAGATTTGTCGTTATAAATAATATATATTTATGTTAATATATATATATATATACATATATTATAAATGTATAAAATAAAATCTCATTGTAGCAAAACATATACAAGTTATAAGTAGTTTAAAAAGTCTTCAAATAGTAAATCATAAGTTTTAAGTATTTTTAAAATATTTACAACACATACTTATTGTTTATTACATTCTAACAAAAGATCTAAACATTTTGATATAGCAAATCACTAATAAAATGTCTTAACTATTGTTGTATGTGTATATATATTCTAAATATAAAAATTACTCATATTAAAAACTTAAAAGTCACAAAAATCGAAATAACTGATATAAAGTAGCTATATATTTATAATCGACTCCAAAACCTATGAAACCCTAAACCTATCTTATTAGAGGAGGGTAGGCCAGGTTTATTGTCACCCCTAATTTTAGGGACAGACTTTTGTTATGACGAGTGAGACTGCACGTGGAGAGCTTGCTGACTTCCATCATAGAAAGCAGTAAGTGATGTTTTGGCAACTTCGAGTATTTTATTTTATTTTATTTTATTTTTTGATATTGAGTATTTTTTTTTAAGAATAGCTTTTTTTAATTAAAGATGGTATGAATTAATTATACTGTAGGAATTGGAGACATTTTAACGGAATAGTGAATCATATGCATATGCGAATTGGATAAAACATCACTACCCTGAAGTGCATGCAATAGTGATAAAATATCACTAACCCATGCAATAGTGAAGCATATGCATAATTGGCAACCTATGCCACTGGCGTTGCAATACAAGAATACTTTAAGGCATTCAAGAACATGAATAATTATATTTTTGGATAATGTTACACAAGTAAAAAATTTATATAAAATTTTTTTATAGAATATTGTAATTGAATAAGACCATTTCACTTTAAAATAAAATATTCAACATGACTACTCTTGATTACAAAAAATAGCATTTTTATACAATTTTTTGTATATATTTTTTCAAAGAATAGCATCTGCCCCTATTTTTTGTTTTTCTGTTTTCTTCGCTGAAGAAGCACGTGTTTATAACATAACGAAGGTATAAATTTAATTGCATTAGGAAAAAATGATCATCTCTGAAGCAAAAATTTCCTCTTCAATAACCTTCTCCCATACCGTTGCAATTCAATTTAACTACATAAGAGCAACCTAAACAGTTAAAAAAAGTTTATTGGTTCCTTTCTAGTAAAACCAAAAGGGAAAAAACAAAACAGAAACAGAAATAGAAATCATGGTGATTTAATCGGGTTTAAATACATTTTTTTATTTATCTTATTATATATTCCATTTTGGAATTTCAGGGTTTAGCTGAAATATCCCATGTACAAAACTATATCTTCTGTTTTTTTTTTTTTTTTTTTAATCTTTCGGGCGGTTACAAAACTATATTTTTTATGGCCATTATCAATAATTAAAGGTGAGTGCACCCGTGCACGCACATACGGTTTTTATATCGTGGTGATTATACTCAATATTTACTAGTGTAAATGATAGTTTTTAAAAAGATCTATTGAACTCAGATTTCTATCATTTAACACAATTTTTTAATTAGTTGACAATTGAGAGTTATTAAATAACCACTTGGCTATAGCTTTGT
>CM065398.1:727500-747500 GCA_033060915.1 Euryodendron excelsum
ATCAACATATCTTTTTGATGTGCTGGTTTTTTGTTAAAGCTGATAGGCTATTCCATGTAGTGGATTCATATTCATTAAATTTGATGCTAATGATAGAAAAATTGAAAGATTAACAGTAGAAGTAAATCAGAAAAAACAATGAGTAGAAAGAGACACCAATACACTCTGCTGATTAATTCAATGATGATAGTTTAAGATTCTTAACTTTTCATGTTAATGCGTGTTTTTGTATTGGATGTTGTAATAATACAAAGGTTCTTAAAAATGGAGAGACAAGCTTACGATAAGGAGTGAGTGTGGTGTAAAATTTCAAATGGCCATAACTTTGTCCTTATTTGTTTGTTTTGGGTGAATTATTTTTTGATTTCATGTAACTTTTCGAGATCTACACGTTGTAAATAGTCGATGGTGGTTTGTGACCTTTATTTTTTCAAAAAAGGGCATTTTTAGTGAGAAATTTGAATTTTAATAAGAAAATAAATGTTTTAAATTTGCTTAATATTGTTTATGATAATTTATTGCATGCATGCATATATATTTTGATTAACTCATACATGCATGAGTTAGTTGAAGTATTAGCATAACCTTAGACCCGTCCAAGAATTTTCATCTGAGTTGGTGGATTCGGTTATGATGAGATGGTTCTTGAATTGTCCAGTTTCGAACAGTTTGGGAATGCATAATTCTATATGGTAGTTAGTGGCTCATAGTTTAAAATTGTTCATCATTGAGAGATATTTTGTGCGGAAGATCCTGTTGTTCTCCATTTGCATACTGGATGTCTGTCTATAACAATACACTTCATCTACGTCGTGTACATGGAGAACTACAAAGAGATGCTATCCGATTTTTCTTAAAGATGAATGAAGCAGTTTGAGTTACTTTATACTATATAGCACTACAAGAAATTACACATTTCGCAACAACCTTTCACGACGGGTACATAAAGTCGTTGCGGTAGGAGTACTTTCCACAACAACTTTTTTTCTAGTCGCCAAAGGAGCACTTCTCGCAACGACATGTTTTTCTCGTTGCCAAAATTGCAGTTTTCGCAGCCAGATTTTGTATTCGTCGCCAACAAATAGAGAAATTGCAACAACATTTTTTGTCTAGTCACCAAAAGAGTTGTTTTCCGCGTCTAGATTTTATTCTCATTGCAAATCACAAAATTTTGGCAAAGACATAATAGAAAGTTAGAAACCATACTTTTTCCCCTCTCGTTTCTCTCTCTACCTATTCTTCCACTTACTCAATTTTTTCTCTCGCTACCTGTGTCTCCCTCTTCCTCTCAATCTTTTCCTTTCTTCGTCTCTCTCTAACTATCTTTGCCGAAATAGGGTTCTTCCGCTATCTGCACATGTATTTCTCTCTCTCTCTTCCAATTTTTGAAACCCTAACTCGCTTTCTCTTCTCACAGGTTCTCGCTCAAACATTTGTAGAAGAAAACTGATATAGATTGCAAAAACAAAGTGCTAGGACTTGGAAAATACAATTCTGCAATTCAATTGGTGCTAATTCGAGGTGAAACCCCCAAGTCCCCCTTCTTATCTTCAAAATATGAGAGTCTATTTGCATCTTGTGTTGAGAATGTGAATATTATCTAATATTATATGTTCTTTGTGTTATTGTAGCATTCCTACTCACTTTTTCTCTGTCATTATCTTCAAAATTGAGAGAGATTTTATCCAAGCACAAATTCCTTTTTTTTTTTTTTTTTTTGGACAGAGTTCTAAATGTTTACAGGAGAAACAGAAACTAAGGCTTTAAAAAGCACTGAAAAATATTCTTTGGGTGTTGAATGTAACTAAATCAAGTAACACTGCATGTGTAATCCAACAAGTTATGTGGTGAATTGGGGTCAGCAATAAAAAGCACTGAAAAAATAGTCTTTTTGGTGTTGAATGTCACTAAATCAAGTAGCATGAAAGAGTTTCAAGAGAAAAGTAGGAGGAAGAAGAAAAAAAAAGTTGGAAAAGAGTTTCGAGAAAAAAAAAAAAGGAAAAATAATCTCTATATAACCTAAATTTCCCAAGAACCACAATTTTAGCAAAAAAAAAAAAAAAAATTAGAGTACAAATTCAACATGTTATGTGGTGATTGGGTGTCTGTTGCATGACGGAACCATGTCAATGTTTGGAGTGGTGGATCATGGATGTGTTGTTATGATGAAAAATATGTGAGGAATAGCATTAAAAGATGACACAACCTTGTCCACTTCTGTTGACTTCAAGTATTTTTTTCAAAAAATTATTATTATTATTTTCTAAGAAGTTGGGAAGTTACAGTGGGGAGCTAGGGAAATTTCAATAGTAGTTCACAACAGGTAAAAAATTTGGTCCTCTTAAAAGAATAAAGTTATTAGTGAATAGATCAAACTTCACCTGGTGCACTCAACCCCATAAAGCAGAGCTAGTTAATTCAAAAAAGCAAGGCACACAAGCTACCCACCCGTGGGAATGGTGGCATAAGCATTAATCTACTGCCAGAAACAAAATCTTCAATTTGTTTCATCCCTTCGACCTCCTTCCAGTGATTTATCTTGCTAATTGCTTGTAATAATTGCTTTGTGCATGTTAACTCAGGTACTAGTTGCTATTTCAAAAGGTGGAGACACCCTATTAGTCCACAAAAAAAAAAAAAAAGAAAAATTCGAAGTTGAATGTAAAGCTTCAGTCCTGCAGTCTAATACAGTGGGCAAGAGCAAAAAGGGCTAAACAGATTGGTGACTTGTGAAGATTACCTCTCTTTTTTTTTTTTTTTGTTTTTTGGGAAACTTGGGGAGGTTATTGAAATAGCTTGCTCTACTTCATTCATCAAAGTATTTAGTTATCTGGCCATTTTTAAGGGTCCAGCCCATAAGATGTTCCAATGGCTTATTCATGATGGAATGTTGCCCAATGCAAAGTGTGAAGATAATGGCCACAAGATATGCATGCCTGATTGAAAGTTTCTCTATTTTTTAGCCTTTTAGGGTTGCATGTGCATTTGATAGTTGTCTATAAGCACATGTATTGTTTAGCATCCATATGATTTATTTGATTTGTATGAGATTTTACGTCCTTTGCATCAATGCTTATTTTTCGCATTGATTTTGTGAGCATTAGAACTTGCAAGAGACATACTTATTGTAACATGTGCAAGACCCCTGGTATGTTTGCAATGCATCATGACACTTTCTAATCTAGGGGTGGTTGGGAGGAAGTTAAAGGATATCCTAGAGGTATAATACTTCCTTTTAGATGCTTCAAGTACTAAGTGATAATTTCACTTTCTTATGAAGGAAAATTTTATTTAATTTAATCTTCTCTCTCTCTCTCTCTCTCTCTCTCTCTCTCTCTCTCTCTCTCTCTCTCTCTCTCTGTGTGTGTTTGTATATATTGTGAGTTAGCATATTTGTTTATAAGCCGTTAAAGTTGACACCCTTCAATGCAAATTTTTCTATCCAAAGAGTGCTGCAACTTAGACGTTTCTTATTTGTTTCAAAAATATTTTTTTTTTGGTGACCTAATACTTCCCTGAAAACAAGAAAAGCAACTATTGAACTCTGTTACATGACCCCCATACATGCAGCCTGCCTTGCTGTAGCTGGGATTCTAGGCATCCTCAAGAATTTAGGGTGAGGCACAGTGGGGGAGGAGGAGCAACTGTTATCTTCTTTCAAAGTCTGCCTTGTGATTGCAATGATTGCCTCTAATGGCTTCACATTACCATGGAAGGGTCATCCATAACATCCTCCAGGCAAGCTTAAAAGCCTTGCAATGCTTGTGAGCTTGCACTATCAGGAGAGGTTAGCGGCTACCCTTTTAAGCTATATTTCCTATGGACATATTAGGCCTCAAGTGTGCCAAAAGTCTTGCTGCGGGAGGATCTTTGAAGTCTTGGCATTGGGTCACTGTCAGGCCACGAAATGGGTTAGTGAATGCAATGTCACTAGTTTTTTATTTTCATGCAAGCTTCTAGAAACTTTTCTATTTAACCAAATGCATGTAAAAAAAAATGTTACTTTATTTTACTTTCTTTTCATTCACTTTACGTTCTAGTTTTTTTTTTTTTTTTAGGAACCGAACTTTACCATGAAACTTGCACGAGAACATTCCTCAACCTAAACAAACTATTAGGAACAAACTCCTCTATATGACTTTAGAGGATTGGAAGCAAAATTTGTGATACCAAACACTTAACTTCTTAGATTTGAATTTTATTTGATAAATTGTTGATAGTTTTCTTTCTTTCTTTTTTGTGTTACAGATCGATGGACTCATTATGCAGTTGGACTTGGACTTGGACGTTAATGAAGATTTTCGTTCTATATTCAGATGTTTACAGTTAGTTTTGAGATGTTGTATTATATTCAAATATTTAGATATTTGTATACATTTGTTTTCAATATTTAATATTAATTTTGGACTTCTATTTAATGTGTGGATGTACACATTGTTAGGAGAGTGCCATATATTTATGAATACACAGGTCATTGAACTTACAGGTGAACCATCGTATCCAATGTATTTTAGGGGCTATACCCCAAACCCCCCCCCCCCCCCCCCCCAAAAAAAAAAAAACAAACAAACAAAAAAAAAAAGATGAACGTTTGGCGACAAAATGTAAATTAATCGCTAAAAGCTATGAGAAACTTTAGCGAAAAATATTCCTTGTCAGTAAATATAGTCTTTTCCCACAGTTCCCCATTAGTTAAGGCTTTGGCAACGCAACTACTTTGTTGATAAAGCTTATTGGCAACGAAATACGGATGTTCATTGCTAAAAAATTTTTATTTTGGCGTCACTTTTTTCGTTGCAAATAGTTTGGTTTTGGTGACGAAACGTAAAGTCGTTGCAAAATAGTTTTTGTGTCAAGGCTATAGTGACGAGATGGCAACGAAAAAACTTCTGTCGCTGATTAGTTTTAGCGACAAAAAGCTTATTTTTGGCGACGTAAATTTTGGTTGCTAAAGATGATTTTTCTTGTAGTGTAGGTTGTGCATTCCTAAATGGGATAAAACCACCTACCTTGTAGAGAGGAGTTAGATAGATAGGTTTCACGATGCATGGGCATATAATTTTTTTTTTCAATTGTTATGGAGGATAAGTAACTTTGTCAATATAGGCATGTACAGTACTATGGATAGGAGTTAAATTGATTCTGGTGAGAGGTTATCTAGGAAATATCTAAATGGGATTCAACAATTCCTTGCATTTGCATACAAAGATAAGGTTGAAGGTTCTATGTTATGGTGTCCTTGTAGGACTTGTTGTAATCGTTACGATAATTCACGAGAGGTTGTGTATGACCATCTTCTCAACAAGGGAATGTAGATGAACTACAAAAGTTGGACACGTCATGGGAAAGCTCAACATCCTTTGCAATCTCAACAAGCAATTGAAATGTTGGTGGGTTCGAACATCGGGATTGAGTCTAGATGATATGATTGGAATGATACATGAGACTATTCCACATGTAGATACAACTGTTGACATGGAGGGGGGCCAAATACGGGCAAATGTAGAAATGATAAATTATTTGAAACTATTGGAAGATGCATAAACTGAATTGTATCTGGGTTGTACGAAATTTATGAAATTATCATTCATCGTTCAACTTCTACATATGAAAGTGCTTAATCATTAGATGGACAAGTCCATAGATATGTTACTTGACTTGTTGAGCGAGGTTTTCCCTAAGGGTGTGAATCTTTCAAAGAAATACTATGAAACTCAAAAGATAATTGATAATTTAGGATTCACTTATAAAACTTGGGATGCATGCCACAACAATTGTATATCATTCAGGAATGAAGATGCCAATCTCGATAAATGTGTTCTATGCAATTATTCTAGATGGAAAAAGGAATGTGATGGTACTTCAATATCCCAAGATAAGAAGAAAAAGCCAGCAAAACAAATAAGGTATTTTTCTCTTCAGGTATGGTTACAAAGATTGTTTATATCATACAAGACGTCCAAGGCAATGAGATGGAATGTAGATGAATAAATAAATGATGGCAGATTAAGGCATCCTGCGGACTTGTAGGCATGGAAACATTTCTACTATCAGAACCTGGACTTTACCATTAATAGCCGTAATGTAAGGCTTGGGTTGGTACTAGATGGATTCAACCTATTCAGGTCAATAAGTATAGTTTACAGCACTTGGCCAGTAGTATTGACTCTTTATAACCTATCACCTTAGATGTGCATGAAACAACCATTTTTTTAGTCTCTTTATGCTTATCAATGGCCTAAAATCCCCAGGTGACAAAATTGATGTGTATATACAGTCGCTAATTGAGGAGTTGAAAGAATTGTAAAATGAATGTGTACCGACATTTGATACATCGACGAAACAAATGTTTCAGTTCCATGCATGTTTGGTGTAGACTATTAGTGACTTTCCAGGATATGCGATGTTATCAGGATAGAGTACAAAAGGTGAATTTAGTTATTCTTATTGCAATATGAAAACTAAATCCAAGAGATTGAAGCACGAAAAAAAAAATCTTGCTACATGGGACACCATCGGTTTTTACCTGATGGTCACAAATTTCGAAGGGATAGAGTATCCTTTTATGGCACCCGAGAAGTGGAAGGGAAACCTAAAATGTTATCTGGTTCAAAAATATTACAATAATTAGAATCAGCAAGTATTCTAACTCAATACAAGAAAGATGATCATAAGGGAAGACACAGCAGAGTATGTGAAAATGATAAGCCCGGGACCAAAAACCATAATTGGAAGAAGAAGAGTGTATTTTTTGAATTGCCTTATTGGAAGCACAATTTAATCAGACATGACCTTGATGTGATGCATGTAAAGAAGAATGTTTGTGACAATATATTGTGAACAATATTGGGAGTTGTGGGAAAGTCTAAGGACAATGTAAATGCTCGACGTGATCTACAGTTCATGGAACTTAGAAAATCATTACACCCACATAATAGAGGGAACAATAAAGTTTATTTACCCTCTGCACAGTTTATGATGTCCAAACTAAGAAGGAATTGTTCTTGAAAGTTTTAAAGGATGTTAGAGTGTCTTCTGGATATGCATCCAATATATCCTGACATGTTCATTTACAAGACAGAACCATTTGGGGTTTAAAGAGTCACGATAATCATGTTATGATGTAACAACTTATTCCCTTGATTGAATTGAGTAACTTCTTTAGATAATTGTGTTCAAAGGTTAATCGTGCAACTGACTTTCAATATATTCAGGACCGTCTTGCGGTAACCCTTTGTCATCTTGAGAAAATATTTCCTTCAGCATTCTTTGATGCAATAGAACACTTACCCATACATTTAAATGATGAAGCATTGTTAGCTGGACCAATGTCATATCGATGGATGTACCCAATTGAGAGATACCTCCTTATCTTAAAAAAATATGTCCGTAACTGAGCTTTTCTTGATGGTTCAATAGTTAAAGGTTACTTGATGGAAAAATGCATGAATTTTTGTCCAAAATATCTTGATGACATCGAAACCAAATCCACCCGACCAATGCAGAACATCAAAGGTGCACAAGGCGAGGGCTCAGAGGTTATTCTTGATCTTAAGTAACAGATCCAAACGCATTGTTGTATCTTGTTCAACATAAAATCAGTTCAATTGTTCATATAGTAAGTTATAGTATTTATTCAGATATTTTTTATTCTCATCAAATATTATTTAATGATCTTAATATATGTCTCATAAATTACACAGTAAGTACCTTGAATTCCTTAAGGAAAAAATGCCCAATGCAGATGACCATCGTATCCAACATGAGCATTTCAAAACATTCCAAACTTGGTTCAAAGATTATGTAAGTAATTAAATATAAATGACACTGTACCCTTTATAATTATAGGACTTGCATGCCTTTTGAGTGCTCATTTATGTTCTTAAAAGGTCCAAACTTTGAGTAGGACACCTGATGTCACATTCTCTGAAGAAATTAATATATTGGCAGATGGCCCTTATAGCAAAGCTTGGAGGCATAACGCCTATGTTATAAATGATTTTTATTTTCGAGTGAAGGGCATAAATGACCATCGGGTTACTCAAAATAGTGATGTAGTTTTGAAGGCGGAGACACTAAGTTATGATAGCCAAATGGACAATAATCCTTGAATTAGGTATGTATACTACTATGGTCAGTTGGCCGATATTGTAGAAATTCGGTACAATAATAACAAGAAATATGTCTTATTTAAGTATGAATGGATTGATAACAACCATGGGAAGAAAGAAGACACATTCAAGTTCACATTGGTCAACTTTAACTATTTGTTGTACCAAATGATATACTTACTAATAAACCTTTCATCTTGGCATCTCAAGCAAAGCAAGTTCAGTATGCTTTAGATGCTTTGAAACCACAATGACATGTAGTTGTGAAGATGACTCAGAAGGGTTTGTTCATATGAATTCAAAGCCTCAAGATGACCCCTACATGAGTCAACAGTTGGAAGAAAATGTAGTAGCATATTAGGACAAAGTTGTTTGTGTTAGGGAAGGAGAGGCGGTTCTTAATGTACCTAGTCATTAATAGTCCTTTTTATATAATTTGTTTTGTTTATATTATAATCTCTTTTCATAAATGAGATAGTGACATCGTTGTTAATATAATTTGTTGTATATTTCATCACTTTTTTGTTGTTACACTTTGGCACACATATAGTATGTTGTAATTTGTTTTATAGATAGATATATTCTTCGAGGAGGGGTGCCAAGCGTCCTCATACTATGTCAGACGTGCTTCAGTTACTCACTTTTGGCAGTAGTGAGGCCTCTCCATCACAGACTGTTGAGCCCTCTCGGAGTGCTCGATTAGGAGAGATTGATAAGTTGTCATCATCACTATCGACTGCCAGTGCCCCTTTATCATTACCACCGGCTGCTACATTTACTCGGACATCATCATCTGCACCCTCTACAAGCATGTATGCATGTAAATATTATGCATTTGAATAAGTAAGTTAATGTATTGAATTGTATATGTTGGTTTTCAAGTGCTGGGGGTCGAGGCCTTGTTAAAGGCATTTCGAATTGGGGTGTTCCTGGCAAGAAGATCGTCATACTGTTTAATAAAACGAGGCAACCCATTAAAGATGCTATTACCCTACTATCTAGTCAGCTCGGCGTTCTAGTGTGGGATAAGGTCTCATTCACATATTTAGTCTAGGATGTGGTGCTCGAAGATGTCAAACAACGCATATGGGAAGACATTGAGGTAGAATATTTCAATTATTTCAAATTTTAGATAAACTGTATATATGTTGACTAATATATTTAAATATTTTATTGTAGAAAAAGTTAGTCTATTATCCACCTGAATATAGACCATTTTGCATGAATACATGTAGAACCAATTGAAAAAAATAAGAAGAACAAGTTGAAGAGCAAGCATTTTACACTATACAAGGACAACCCCCTTCTCGATACTAAACCACCTTGAGACGTCATACTAGATGTGTGAAGAGAGCTTGTGGCGTATTGGAGGAGCGAAAAGGGGAATGTATGCTTTTTTCTCTTTTATTTATGTTGGGCAAACCATGTATGCTTTTTGCTAATAGTTATTTGAATGTATTTGTGTAGGCGATATCGAACCAAAATTCTCGCAATCAAGTACGTGGTCCACCACATCAGACTGTGAGGAAACACTTCACCAACATATGGGACAAAGTAGATATTTATAAATAGCATTACTTAATTTAATAGAATATCTCACAATTAGAAAAACAATTAACGTGTTTTAAATTTTCAATTACAAGATGATGGTGACAGGACTGATAGGATGAGCGTATATATCAGTACACGCAATCCTTCTGACCCAGAGGTGGTAGCATTTATTGTAAGTTTGACTGTGCTTATCATTTCAATTTCCATTTATAATATTATTGCATCATTTAAATATTTCAATACTTTTTAGGTTGAGTTCAATTAGTGACTAGAGTTGGTGCCTAAGGAGCAACGTACTAACGAGGTTCGGAACGACAACTTTATAGACTTGTTTGGTAAAGATGGACACGGGTATTCCCAAACCTATGACATAGGCATATTGCCAACTATAGTGGGCCAACAGAGTGTCAAACCTTCTCAGAATGCAGATTCATCACAGCCACCTAGACAGATGCCTAGTTTAGAGGAGATGGCTAAGCATATAATTGAGCATGTCAGGACACGATTGATGGACGATCTCAAACAGTTGGTGGCCACGGTCGTATCTCAGGCCATGGCATCCCAAGGAGGCAGTACTCCACATTCGGCTAAACAGGTAAAATGAATTTATTTTGTATGATGTTTATGTATTTTATGTTATGTTTGTCTATACAAATGTAAATATATTTAATAAAATATTGAATTTGTAGGTTCTCGATGTATCTAGTGGATGCCAGGCATTTCAAGAGTCTGTAGGCGATGATAATATACCTTTTAGATTTGCATCGCCTTCTACACCACCACCAGCTTCTCCACGACCTAATGAGCAGGTACATTATTTTTATGTTTCTTAAAAAAACTTCAATTTTAAAATCTAACGTTTCGAAGATCTAGGGCTTAAAATCCCCAAACGGTCTTGGAACAACCCAAAAACTTGGTACGTAGCACGGTTTAGGCATGGGTGATGTGTGGGGACTGATGGAATAGTCATGAGACTCGTGGTTTGGGAGTTACAAAGTGTTTTTTTATTTTAAAACAAGTTCAATTTATAAGTCTAAAGTTTTGGGGATCTAGGGCTCAAAATCCCCAAACGGCTTCGAAACGGCCTCAAACTTAGTACGTAGCACGGTCTAAGTACGAGTGACGTGTGGGGACTAACAAAACAGTCATAGGACTCTCGGTTTGGAAGTTACAAAGTTTTTTTGTTGTTTTAGAACAAGTTCAATTTGTAAGTCTAAAGTTTCAGAGCTCGAAGGCTCAAAAACTCCAAAAGGCCTCAGAACGGCGCCAAACTTGGTACGTAGCATAATCTAGGCACGAGTGACATATGGAAACTAACGGAGCAGTCACGGGACTCTTGGTTTAGGAGTTACAAAGTTTTTTTTTTTCATTTTAGAGCAAGTTCAATTTATAAGTCTAAAGTTTCAGGGATTTAAGACTTTAAATCTCTAAACAGCCTCGGAACGGCCCCAAATTTGGTACGTAGCACACTGTAGGCACGGGTGATGCATAGAGACTGATGGAACAGTCACGAGACTCCCGGTTTGGGAGTTACAAAGTTTTTTTCATTTTAGAACAAGTTTAATTTATAAGTTTAAAGTTTTGGAGATCTAAGACTCAAAATTTCCAAACAGCCTCGGAACAGCTCCAAACTTGGTATGTAGCACGGTTTAGGCACGAGTGACATGTGGGGATTAACAAAACTGTCACGGGATTCACGGTTTGGGAGTTACAAAGTTTTTTTCCATTTTAGAACAAGTTCAATTTATAAGTCTAAAGTCTCGAGGATCTAGGACTCAATATTTCCAAACGACCTCGGAATGGCCCCAAACTTGGTACGTAGTACGGTCTAGGCATGAGTGACGTATGGGACTAATGGAACAGTCACAGGGTTCCCAGTTTAGGAGTTACGAAGTTTTTTCTGTTTTAGAATAAGTTCAATTTATAAGTCTAGAGTTTCGGGGATCTAGGACTCAAAATCTCCAAATGGCCCCGAAACTACCCCAAACTTGGTACGTAGCACAGTCTAGGCATGTGTGATGTATGGGGACTGATGGAATAGTCATAGAACTCCCGGTTTGAGAGTTACAAAGTTTTTTTTATTTTAGAACAAGTTCAATTTATATGTCTAAAGTTTTTGGGATCTAGGGCTCAATATCTCCATATAGCCTTGGAACAGCTCCAAACTTAGTATATAACACGGTCTAGGCACCGGTGAACTATGTGGACTGACAAAATAGTCACAAGACTCCCGGTTTGGGAGTTAGAGCACAAAGTTCATTTTTAATCGTTAATTGATTTTAAATTGCTTATTAAAACATTATATATATATGGTTGTAGGATTATGTAGAAGTATGTTTACTTGGTTTTGGGCTACCATAACTCAAGGTTGCAGAGGGACTTCTTGTTAGTATGGACCCATTGTCAGAAGTGGATGGTATAGCTGTGGGTCCAAAAATTTTGTTGAAAATGTGAAAATTTCTAATACTCTTTTAGAGAGACCACGCAAAGGGATTGCAACTATGGGAGAGTTCATTGGCTGACACGTTGTATGAAAATCTACTGATGTAAATTACAACTTTGTTTCATTTATTTTTTTCGTTAATCACATTCCTATATATATATATATATTAATTGTTTAACTAATTGTATTGTTATTGTTTTATTTTTACTCAGTTTATTCTAAAGGAGTAAGTCATTGTTGTACATGGTTGAGATTGATGGAGTGTCCAGTCAATGGATGTTTTAAGGATTTTTTGATGTATTGATGTTAGACAATCGGTTGTGTATTTTAGATGGAAAAACTCGTTTGTATGGTTCGACGCATTGAGGTTGGTTTATTTTATGTTTTTGCATTTTGGATATATGGATGATGTGAATTAATATTATATATATATATATATATTTGAAATTCATTTTTATATATTTATCTTTTAGTGAATGAATATATTCATTGATTTATGCAATTATATGCTGAATGAGATTTATCTATTGATTTATGCTAGGGTATATAGGAATTACTGAAAATTAAATTTAAAAAATAGACATGGTATTAGTCACTGCTATAATATTATTTGCGATAGCAAATAACTGTCACAAAAGAGTAATTTAAGTCACGAGTTTTTATGATAACCACACAACTGTCACAAAAACTAGATTTTGTGATGGCTTTTCCCATCGCAAATACTAGCTTTTGCACCGAGCATTGGTGACGGCTCCTCCCATCTCGAAAAAATTAGGTTGGGCATTGGGCTTTTGCGATGACTAGTTTGCCATCACAAAAAACATAGCCGTCACATAAACCCGTCTCAAAAGCCTTTTGTGATCCTCTTTTTTGTGTCGGTTGATTTGCCATCGCATGATTTTTTGCAACGGCTAACCAATCTTTTACGATGGCTAATTGTCAGCACAAAAGGTTTCATTTTTTAGTATTGCATTGAACACACCTAATAAGAAAAACACACTACATTGTGAGAGAAGAATGAGGGCTATGTGATGTTTCGAGATGAATGAACATTTTCTCCATGACCAAGCTATAGTTTGTGTGGGTGATACATGCACATTTATATATATATATATATATATATATATACATATTTCTCATATCCAATGACATACAGAGGGATGGGGCGCCACGTCCCCAAAAATTCCAAAATTGAAAAGCTCCGATATTAATAAATTGTTGATTAATTAATGTGACTAGTCTAAAAACTTATGTAGAACAATCCTTTTAATCCTACCTGTTGGAAAATACCAGGTAAAAATATATTATTCAAATCACAATATCAACTAACAAATAATATTGGTTACATCATGAATAATTACTATTATAGAGTTGTAGGAAAAACTTATCAACAGAGGTGTGATTATTGTCCTTAAGAATAGATCGTGATCTGGTAAAAGAGGTTATGACGGACTACCCTCCAAAATTTAACCGTCGCTTTCTCACAAAGGTGCGCTCCTAAGTACGAAGGTACAAAGAACAGCTACTTAATCGTCCTAAAATTCAACAAAAATTGTATAAACCATAATATGTTTATTGGAAGAAAGCACTTCTCGTTTCAGACTAGGAAACAAAAAAGAACGACTCCTCAAAGTTGAAAGTTGGTGAATAAATCATAGACTAAAAAAAATGGAGTACTCACACAACCGGATGTTTTTAAAGTCATTAACCTCTCACACACAACTGGTATACAAAAGTAATGAAGAGGAAATGTAACTTCATCGACGGTCACATTGTATTAGAATACAATTGAAATGATATAAATCATAGCATCAAAGCTAATGGTAACGGAAAGAAACCTATGAGAAGGCCAACGGTCACAACAAGAAATATTTATGATTTTAAAACATTTTATATTTTAAAATATAATTATAACAATCCCCACATTTATCAAAATATAAAATATGTAAAGTAAAATAAAAATAAATAAATTCGATAATGGGCCATGAGCGTGTATTGCATTAGGGCTATATTTTTTGGTCTATGAAATGACACTTAGGATAAACAAGTTAGGGCTAAAGAAAACTAATGAAGAATAAAACTTCTACGAACTAAAGTCCTTTGGTATAACACGACTAAATTTGTCACCTATATTAGACTCTAATCTGAGCTTGTTTAACGCGAATTGACCCTAATAATCTTGCGCCTGCATGGATATTCATAAGTGCTCTTAAGAACCTGCCCAAGCTCTCATAGGAAGTGGCCCTTTATATATTTATATAGGAGAATCCATTAAGTGTGCACTGTAATTAAATATACCACTCACATTTTGGGCTATGGTATTTATTGAGTATAACACTCAACCTTAAATATCACAGTTGCACTATCATACCATAGGAATAGACTCTTAAAATAACAGATAATACTTACGACTATCAAGTGACTTATTATTACCCATATAAACTTAATCTCCATTAATCTAAGTTGGATTTTTATCACTTGAGGCTCATGCATAGTTATAAGTCTCATCCCCTCAATGCTTTATTCATTATTTAAGTGAACTAGTCAGAGGTCTATAAACACCTTTCTACTCTCAAAGTAGCTACTTTAACTAATATAATTAGGCTTCTTAGCCTATCACAACATGACCATTGGACACAATTCTTACGTATAGATAACTCGATATATAACATTTGCATTCTATTGGGCACTCGTTTCTCACTTTCAACATGAATCATCATAATATCTTGAAGAGTTCCGAGGCATCATGATAATCATTGATTTGAACCAATAATTATAAACTTCATCTTGGAATAAATCTAAGGCATCACATAACCTCAAACTACTCAAGGTATCAAACCAACAACTTGGACAAAATCTAAGGCTTTCCATCATCTTGGAAGAATCCAAGGTATCAACCCAATTGTTCATCAATCATCTTTCGCCTTAATAGGCATAACGGATAATCCAGATTCAACTCAGTAAAGAGTTTACAAGTTTTTCTTTTCAGATGCTCCAAGTCATTTCCTGCTAATACAAATAATTATTTCGATCAATCACTTCAGATAATGTACAAATACTCATTTTAATTCAAAAGAATAGTTTCACTATAATCTGGTGATGTATATTGAATTCCTTTCACGTAGCTTTCAAACAATTTTCACATCATGGAAACTTCTTACCAAATGAACAGAATAACGTGCAGTCCACTTTAGAAATATAAAACATATTTTCCAAATAGACAAGGCACAAACTAGTAATTTAAAATTTGAGAAACTATACATGTTTGCATTATATACCCCCACGTACAATTCAAAATATTATAATGTACATAGTGGTGTGTGTTACTCTCAAATCATGAAAATTAGACTTCGTGCCTCCACAAATTAAGCTCCTTACTTATTTGACATATAAATACAACCTCCAAGTTACAATCGCAAAAATACTTATCCATGCATCACTCATATTATAGCTCGAGAAAAACCTCAGAAAGGATGAAATAAAAACTTCAAGAATAAGGTTTTTTTTTCCCAGTATTATAAATTAACAAAGATCTAAGTTCAACATCTATTTATAATAGCAGTGCTCACACAATGTATTGTTGAAAACTTAAAGTACGCATTTCAATTCACCAATTTGTATTTCACTTGCTATACGGTAAACTTTAGATTTCATCATGCAAAAATATTAATACAGGTTATTCACAAACCCATTGAAAATAAATTCCAGACATCAAATGCCTTAATCAATAACATGCTTTAGAGAATAAAAGTGATAATACACTCATACAAGCAAAGTAACTTTCACAAGAATCCACCCAACATGAATTGGATGTATAAAGAAAGAATGTCCCACTGTTTATTCTTGTCTCACGTTCACACAAGAACTAACTCTGGTTAAATTTTGTGATTAGGGGCTCAATCAAATAGCAACACAGAAGAGAAGCCATTCTACTTCCAAACACAACCTAGTAAGCAACATGACGGAACGAACCCCTTGACCTAATTCCGATAAACTGCCCTGCAAACCGCTTCCTTCCAAATTCTATAAAAAGAAACCAATTAGAGATTTGTAGAAAATTGTCCATAAATTGTAAAATATATGCATCACACATAATGCTAACCTTTCTCCACACAGACTGCCCTAACCCACGTAAACGACAAATTTTGTTGAACCCATGACTAAATCATATATATATATATATATATATATATGTTGTGTTTGTCCTTATATTTTGTATCTCTTCTCCGTGATGCTCTAAATGCCTTGATACTTTTAAAATGTCACATTACAAGAGCAATTGATTAGATTACTATTGTTAGATAATTATTAAATTTATTCGTTTATTTAACCTACTGCATTATTTTTGTAAGATAGATAAGATATATATAAGATAAGATTGTTAAGCAATGTCATGTTAAAAGACTCTTTATGAAACTTAATATCTAAAGAAAGAAAAGGTAATTATAATTAAATAAACTGTCATATATATATATATATATATTAACTTTTTAGAGATACGATCATCTCCAATGCAGGTAAAATTTAATTTTTGAAAAAATATTTTTTGTGTGCTCTTTGTGTATTTATATCTGTGCATATGTCGATCCTGATGATCAAGGGAATTGAAAAATTAAGAACACAATAAAACTTGTATGATTGAATTGATTCTATATATAAATTAAAAAAAACAACTTTGTGTTATATAAGTGGTCGCCTCAATTTCGGATTGTATTATTACTTATTGTGGATTTTGAATTAATTACTTATATATTTTTGTTGTGAATTTGAACAAACTTTACTTCTTGTGCATTGCACAAGTTAACATCTAGTGTATATATATGTGTGTGTATAGGTTGAACTACCATAGAGGCTGACTTGGGCTGTAGCCCAAGATAGTCTGGCTCGAAAAAAAATTAATTATTATAAATTTATCAAAAATATAGTTTAGCCTAGCTCATTAGTTTGTAGCCCACCCTTTTATATGGTAGCCCACTCAACCCACTCCAGCCCATTTCAATTTTAAACCCAAATCACATAGAAAATCTAGTTTTCTCTATCTTGGCTCACCTCTTTCTTCTCACCAGATTGTCTTCTCTCTCTTCGTTGGAGTTTCAAATTCTCAACGCTAAACGCAAAGTACACTCTCTAAATTCATCAATTTTATGTCTTATCTACACACACACACACACACACACATATATATATATTTATATAACAAGATGGAGGATTAGCTCCTTGCAGATTCTATGATTATCTATATTGAAAGAGAATTTTTTGAAATTATATATTCAAATTCAATAATAGATAATTTCTATTGTATGAAGCACCATTGGGCACAATTTCAATAGTTTACTTTTATGTGAGTGTTTTTTAATGTTTATAAATTTATGTATAAATTTGCTAAAATTAGTTGTTAACTTGGTTTATATAAATTTTGCATACTTATGTTGGAAATTTTTGTTCTATAGCTTATTAAATTTTTACATAGCCCAGGATAGTTCAAATTCCTGATTCCGCCCAAGTATGTGTGTGCATCTATGCACATATAAAGACAATCATAATTCTCATATTGGGCTTCTATTCTTAAGATTGTTAGAAAATATCAAGTAAAAATATATTATTCAAATTACAAGATCAACTAACAAATAATATTGTTTACATCATGAACAATTACAAATATGGAGTTATAAGAAATACTTATCGATAAAGGTGTATAGTTACTGTCCTTAAGAACATATCGAGCTCTTTTAAGTACGTAACCTGATGCAATAGGTTATGGCAGCCTACACTCCAAAATTCAACTATTACTTCCCTACAAAGGTACACTTTCAAATGCGAAAGTATAAAGAACAACTAGTTGATCGTCCTAAAATCAAACAAAAATTGTATAAATTATAATATGTTTATTGACATAAAGCACTTCTCATTTCAGACTCGAAAAAAAAAAAAAAAAGAATCACTCCTCAAACTTGAAAGTTGGTATACAAATAATAGACTAGAAATAGGAGTACTCACACAACCGGATGTTTTTAAAGTCATTAACCTTTCACACATATAACTGGTTTACAAAAGTAATGAAGAGGAAATGTAACTTCACCAACGGTCACATTGTATTAGAATATAATTGAAATGATATAAATCACAGCATCAAAGTTGATGGTAACGGAAACGGAGTACTTAAAATTATGAACTCTACCAGGGTAACATTCTCTTGTTGGTAAAGTTTTCTCAAGAAGAAGAGCAAACTATTCTGCATCTCAATTCCATCCTTGGAAACAAGTAATTAACTTCTCTCATTCAAGCTCTCGATCCCCGTTGTCTTCAAGATGGTTCCCTTTCGGCGACGGCGATGTCCCAAGAGTGCCCATATCCAATACAGATTCTTGTAGTTTGATCTAACCTCCGCCGCCTTCCATGGTAAAAGTCTGTGAATAAAGATTTCCCTACTTTTTCTATATTGTTTCTCTTCTCTTGTTCCAACCTTGCATCCTGCCATCACTGGTGAAGACTTCCAATCGCTGCCAATTGCCACTCATCCACCACCCCATCAAAGTCAAACTGTTGTACCCCAAAAGCATCCAGGAAGCATACAGGCATGGAAACACGATGCCTAATCCTCATCCCAAATGCACAACACTATTCATGGACAACCTCCCAACCACCATGTACAATGGATGGCTAAGAGGAATTTTTAATTGCTATAGGACAGTTGTTGATGCCTTTATATCAACAAAATCGAGAAGAAACAATCCAAATATGTTTGGATTCAAAAGATACTCAAACGAATCTGAGGCAAATCTTGTTATCTCAAAAATCAATGGCATTTGGTTGCTAACGAAGAGGTTTCTGGTTCAAAAAGCCAAATAACCCCCTCCTCAGAATCACTCTACCTCGACTAGTAATGCCAGACACGGCCCCAATCTCACCAATGTTATTCAAAGAAATCAGCAATCATTGAGAGATGATAGATCCTACAAGCAAGTTACCACTGATGAGAAGACTTTGCCCAAAAATGATAATATTGATCCACAAAATCTACAGCTGGTTGTAGCAGAGGATATTGATGAGGCATGGCTAGAATCTTGCGCAATAGGAAAGGTAAACTTGGTGCATCGCATTCTAGGCTAACAGGAAAGTTTTCAAAGGGAAGGGGTCTATCACTGTTACGTATTTATACTATAAAAAACATATTTTGTGTAATGATTTTAGTATTTATTAATAAAATAATTATCTCATTTTAATGAAAATCTGTGTGAACAATGTTTATCTTGCGTTATTTATTTAATGATTATGCATGTGTCTCTTATTTTATATAGTAGATGATTTAGTGTGTAGAGTACGGATTACACACGAAAGATCAGATCATCAGTTCTTATGAAATATAAGTTTAGCATTTACAGTTTTAGACGAAACTGGACAAACTATTAGTAGGACTGTAGTACAAGGTTTTAATAGATCTGTCTTGACTATGGAGAACGGTATAGTTCAAAATTCTTGTACTAGTACACTTTGTGTATATTAAATAGGATTATGTTGAGATAATTATTTTATACTGACTATATAAAACAATTAATTCCTCATGATTATTATGAGTGCTTATGCTCTTAATCCTAATATAATAAATAGATACGTGCGTGCAGTGTTTATTGTTTTGATTCACAGCAGAGTGAGATTATTTGTGGGTCCATAAACTCAGTGAGTTGGATAATAACATAACGTGTATGGTGAATATTAATCATTGATGGAATCCACATCCCGGTATAGGGATTGATGATACCTCTTTGAAGAAACTTATAAATTTTAATTATGTTAAACCCTGTAGGTGGATTATGAATCTGACATATCAAATAAGTAAATTAGAAGGTCTCAAGGAATTAAATAATTCTATTAAATTTAATTGTCAGTAAATTAAT